>JBAMJV010003638.1:0-110000 GCA_037951105.1 Echinarachnius parma | reverse complement strand
AAAATTGTTTATTCAAACAGGATACAAGTTCAGTGTAATACTCATTGAAAATCGTACACTCCCGGCTTTGTGTTAACCATAATAAATACATCATTTTTAATAGGCAATGTCATATTATTATTATTATTATTATCATTATTATTATTTTTATTTTTATTTTTTTTGGGGGGGGGGGGGGGGGGGTAATCTTGACAACTCAAAATAGTCCTTTTTATGCGAAGATGTTATTATTGTGGATACATGTGATATTCTGAACTATATAAGATGGGTAGCTGCCATTATAAACTGAATGTTTTTGCCTTTATAGATGATGTATGTGATGTATAAATAATCAAAATAGGAAAAAAGCAATCCTGACCATATAGATGATATATTGGTGTGTGTATGTAACGATTCGCTTTAATATAAGCCCATATTGTCGACAAGTAGATAACCTACATTATTCAACGCAGAAGTATTCATGAAAACCGAACAACTTTTCATTATTTTCTATTTCCATTTCATGCAGTTTTCAATGTTCGAACAAGTTTGTGTTGTATTAACGCAGAACATTTGGTTTCAAACCATACAGTTTAAGCACACTTAAACAGGGAACATTTCTGGAGGGGGTGGGGGTAAAAGTATTCGTTCTAATATTGAGTATGGCCCTCGATCACCCGTATTGGTTCCCCATCAACTTCATTAGAGCTTGCTATTTCACTGGATCAGTAAAGCGATAGTGATAATTTGATATTATAAGGCTCGTGGGGTGTGTACCTCTTTCGGGAAAAGGAAAAACATGCGCATGTGGTGTTTTTTAAAATATCTATTTCCATCTTTATTCTGGATCGTGGCTATTGATATATAGAAAGAGGGAATATATCAGCCGCACTCGATGCGAGCTATGCGCTTCGGGTTCGATTCTGAAATTGATACATGCATGTAGTTTGTTTTTTAATAAGTGGATCAAACCTGTATTTTAGATGGATATAGTGGTGGAAAACGCCTTCCCTGTCTCCCTCCCAATTGTGCCGCAAGCAAATTATTTTGTGCCATAATCATAATCTCATTACCAATGCATCCACTACGAGCAATTTACACACTTTAAAGGGATAGTTGAGTTCTGGTAAAGAGAGTACAGTTTTTTGTCAAACTGAATGTTAGTATGCAAAACCTGCACCATTACATTACAAACTAATAGTTCACCATGCTCAAAAGAAATACAAAAATTACAAATAACAAAGTAAAAGGCCTGTTATGATTTTAAAAGAGCCGTTAAAACTCAGGAGGGCGCTCTCTGCACACTCATCGGTTTCAACCATTTTAAATAAAATATTGTGAATGTGATGTTATGTTGAAATAGTGATTAGATAGAGAGATTATCAACAACTATTTAAAAACCACCTTTGTACATTTTTGAAAAGAGGAAGCAATTTTAAAATTTGTTAACGGCTGGTTCAAAATTGTCTAATAATTGTGGGGCTCCACATTTATTACGAATGGTTATGTTTATGGATATTTCAGCCATTTCTGAACCGATTTTGATCAAATAAAGTGCATTCTGTCATTAAAATTGTATGCTCTTTCGAATTTGACACTCAGTTTTTCATTATCTCACGAAAAAATAATTTTGAGTAGCGCCCCGTTTACCAAAACTCAACTATCCCTTTAATGTATACAATTGCCACATGCTACCATAGCCGATGGTCCCCTCCCAAATGCGTTAACCCCACCCCCTGCCTGTTTTGATCATAAGTATTCATTATGGCCATGCAATTTGTCGAGCTTTACAAATCACCACCGTGATCCTCAATCTGAGTGTGGGGAAGATTATGTTGCAAGAGGACATGGATGACAGGGCGTAAAAGCGCAATTTTTCGGAGAGGGTGGGGTGGGGGGGGGGGGGGGGGTGGTTACGGGCTTATCCGTCTTCTCTACTCGAAGAACTGACAATCGATTCTACTAATTTGATATGCCTACCTCGGAAGAGGTGAAAGCAAAAGTACGATTGTTAAAAACTCTCTAACTACACGTATATTTTGATGATTGAATTTCCGAAAATATCAAACTTGAGAAAATTGGATGGGGAAGGGGGGGGGGGGGTGGTGGTGGGTGGCTACAGGCTTGCTGCAGCATCCAGCCCACCTCCTATCAACATACGCCAGTGCTTTGGGGTCTTTTTGATAACAAACATTTACATTAATATAATTATATGCTCTATAAACCGAATTCACAACATCGGGCTTATTTTTTAACCCTGTGATAAATCTTGTTTAAATCCATAGATTAGGTTTTGAACAACGATTATCGTGAAACAATATTAGAAATTACCAATAGTGTGGACTGAAATAACCTCCGGGTAAAATTCGAACCCTCTGATTTGAGAATTCGAGCGTATTATGTGAATCCACTCCAGGGATGTTCGTGGCGAATTACCAGATCTTACCAGATTACACGCATAGCGAAAAACGAGCGTAATATAACTAACATAAAAATAGTAGATTGTCCTTTTCTTGTGAATCCAGCGTATTTTGTTTTTATATTATAACTAATAAAGTCTGCTATAGGTCAATCACAAATCAAACAATATTTGTCACTTGTGTTGAAAATCATAGGAATCAAGCTGGCAAATTCATGCGTAAATTGAGATCAATATGTTATTTTCTGTACAATATTTTGTATAAATTTCGGTATAACGAGGCTTATAAAACGGACAGAAAACATTTCATTTCAGTTTATTCAACCATAAAAACAACAAGTAATACAGCAAAAATTAAATTACAAACTACAGATCAAACATACAATATTTTATGGTTCGGACTATTAAAAAAGCAAAGCTTGTAAATAAATAGCCCAGTAATATACATTTATAAAGGTAACATACAAAATTAAAAGTATAAAAAACATGACCGGCACACAAAAGGAATTTCACTCACAGTCACACACAAACACACAAGTGGAATATTTGCATGGATGTATCTACATGCAATAAGTTACTTAATTTTTTTCATTGGTCAAATATTCCAAGTAAATATAGCCAACGTTGTAGACAGATTGTCCAGCTGACGCTTTTCAGTATTTATTTCCGAACATCATCAAGCAAAAATCAATCGCCGTCATTTTTTGTTATACTTCAATTGAAAACAGATTGCTACGTCCCACCATACTAATTACATCGTTGCTGTTTTGATGAGCAATTACAATAGTTATTTATATATAGAGGATCTGCTCCGAAATCAATACAAAATGATGCTAAATACACAAAAATCATCAGAACTGAGTTATATAAACAAATTATATTAAAGGGGTAGTACAGTTTTGGTAAGGCGGAACTTTAGGAAACCAAAACCTGCACAGTAACATAACAAACTAATATTTATAACCCCACCATGCTTGAAAGGTATACAAACATACAAACGACTAAGTAAAAAGCCTGTTATCATTCAAAAAGCGCCATTAAAACACAAGAGGGCGCTCTCTAATTAGGCATTGGTTTCATCCATTTTTCATACAAAATTATGCATGTGATTTTTTGTTGAAATAATGATTAAATAGAGAGATCATCAATAACTATTTGCAAACCGCTTTTGAATTTGTTTGAAAAAGTGTAAGCATTTTTTTTTTCTTCAAAAAATCATCGTATTATTTTATTTGGGGCCCAAATAAAAACGATCGGATATATTTATTGATATTTCAGCCATTTCTGAACCGATTTTGACCAAATAAAGTTTATTCTGCCATTAAAATTGCATGTTCTTTCAAATTCGACACTAAGGTTTTCATTACCTAACGAAAAAAGTGTGTTGTGCAGCGCCCTCTCTACCAAAACTGAACTACCCCTTTAAAAGCTTCTGACCAACATGAGCATTGGAAATTTAACGGAAAAGAGGATATGGTTATGTATATAGAAACAAAATATTTTGGGAACCTGCAGATGAAAAAGTTCCCTGGTGAAAAAAAAAATGAAAAAAAAATCAGGGGTTTCAGGGACGAATAAACAGTCACAGGTCTGGAGGTTTATTTTGTTTTTACACGATAGTCTGTGCCTCCGCGCTTGCATCGTGATCATTTCGCTGTTGAATGAACGGAAAAAAGAATGACTGGTCATGTAGAGAAAAGATATTTTCGGGAAACTGCAGATGAAAAAGTATTCGTATTCCATTTCCTAGATAAGCCCTGTTACTTAATATTATCCGATTATAAGAAATCTAGTTGCGTGTTTTTTTTTTACAATTGCATAAACAAGATTATATTCATTCTAAATTATTTTTTTACCATATTAATGTTAATTTAAAACCAAAGTTTCAAAACAATAGTAAAGCGCATCAAATCAACTTATCGCGTCGGAAATTTGTTGGTATTATTATATTTTAAACAAACACATTCGATTTCCTTGTGTTCTTTTAAAAAAAAAAAATTTACGAGGAATAAATGACGCAATTATGCTTCAATAAGCGCATTAAAATATTTCGACTTTTTTTTGCTGTCAAATAAAGTTAACAAAATAACTGGGTATATACATGTCCATTTTTTATTGTTTCATTTGGTGTTTCCATAGTTATACAGATAGGATTTTGTTGTATCCTTTCGTGGGGCATATACTGTTGAAGACGCAAGACGCGTCAATAACCGTCTCATATTTGCGTTACTTTTCTTTATAATCTCTGTTTTTGTGTATATACATGTAATATCAAACAAAGTATAAAAGTAATACAACTGTAGACGCGAGTTTACGGAAAAAGGGTTATTGAAACGTGTATACTTTATAATTATGCGTTGTTTCTTGCGTTGTTTTACAAGTCGTTACATTCCAGGTTCGAGCACACATCATGCCAATTTATTAGTCTGATATCATTTTGGTCTGATTTCACTTATTAAGTTCATGACTGAGTTGTCGATTCTATACTCACAATACTCATGGACTAAGATCGGTTGATTTTTTTTTTGTTTCCCATAAATGCACACAATGGACAGGTGTTGAATGGACTGTGTATAGGCACTCATTATTACATTATCCTTATTATACCTTATTACCAATCGCCTAATCAGATTGATGGCACATGTGCGAGTTGACTTTCTTTTGTTGTTGTTGTTGTTGTTTTTACTACCGAGTAACTATCTACGGGGCATTTTAATGACTACAAAATAATGTACAAACAAATATGTATATTATATTATTCTTGTAAAACAGTCACTAGTTTAATAAGAGCCTAATATGTATTCATTGTTTTGTGCAAATATAACCCCGCACTGACTAATGCGCTAACGAAATACATGTAAATATTATTACACAATTTTATATTGTGATGAATTATATTCTGTAAATACAAATATTTAAAAAAATGATGATTATGTATTTTCGATTTTTACGAAATGGTGTATATATGATACATGTATGTATAGCTTGTTATATTTATTATAAAAGTTGTATGTATTATCGAAGTGCAATTTGAACACTATTATATTAGTTAGTATGAAGTAAATTCATACAACGTTTTGAACGTAACCGATGTTTTGAACGTAACCGATGTTGTCTGAAGACTTTACGCCTTTTAAAGGGAGGCATTATTACCATCAAGGTTCGTCTTTACCTTTTGCCACATTCGTGAAACTACAATCAAACTCTGTACTTTATTTAAGACAAATTGAAACAAACGCGTTGAATAGTCCGATATGTTATGGTTAATCTGTAATCATATAAGCTATGAACCATTCAATGTTACGTTTTCAAGTGATGCGGTCGTGTATCAAATCTATTATAATTATTATATTTGAATTCTCATAGAATACTGCAGGTCGATTTGTACAGACATATTTATTATTAAAGATTATAGTTCAAAAGTAATTCAAACAGATGTGTTCGTGGTGTATTTGTACAATTGTGTATATTGGATGAATGAACAGCTGATCAAATTGTCTTCAACATACTTAAATGGATCTGCTGACATGTGCAAACAGTGATTAATGGTTGAAAATGTGTATGATTTTGAGCTTATAAGTATGTCCACTGAGTAATATGTGACCATTTTAACGTTAAATGGCCGATAATTAGCTAATACACTGCACTGACTTCATACACGGTTATAACTCCAAACACCTCAATCGTGAATATATTTTTAACGAAAGGGAAATTTAAAAAAACGAATCCTGTTCCATGCTTCTATAATTGGCAATAGGAATACAACGAGGTATGATAGAACCACTATACGTATAGTTCTAAGTAAGTTATGTGGATTTGGACAATGTTACCATAGCCCTTTAAGACCAAAATGGAACGTTTGTCGTTAAACTGCAATTAGTACGACGTACTTTATAAAGCTCTGCCTTTTGAACATTACAATAATGAAACATTTTCCAGAGTACAAAATGGACTCCAAACAAAGCAATGTCATATTCAAATATAAACAAACTCATTACACATAATACGGCATCAGTATTTTATTTATACGTCATACGACATAGAAGTACGACATAGAAGTACGAAATACCTAAATAGTTATACCTTGTAAACATTTAATAAGATGAATACTTTCACAAATTACACAATAGAATCAATACAAAGCAATGTCATATTTAACTATATAAATAAACTCATTATACATTGTACGGAATCACTTTTCTAATTACGCCTTACATGTACAAATGATTTATTTTGACACATGTTATATTATCTATATACTGTTTCTAATGCATAGTATGTCGCAATGACAGTTTTATCTGACAAAACAAAAGAGGAGACTAAGGGGGGTGATATATTACAGCAAGTAAAATCGATGGTGCATTACAATTATTAATTATTGGACGCCAAACTGCAAGATAGTGCAAGCCACGGACGATGTGTTCGATGAACATCTGTGACATGGGGCAAAGTTCCAGCACGGAATTAAAGGGATAGTTGAGTTTTGGTCAAACTGAATTTTAGTAACCACAAACTTCACCAATACATTACCAACAAACAGTCACAACTCCACCATGCTCGAAAGGAGTACAAAATTACAAATGACTAAGTAAAATGCATGTTATCACTCAAAAAGAGCCGCTAATACTCAAGAGGGCGCTCTCTAAAAATTAATTGGTTTCAACCATTAACAAAAATAATGTGCATGCGATATTTTGTTGAAATAGTGATTAGAAAGAGATAATCAACAACTATTTAAAAACCTCTTTTGTAAGTTTTTTTACGGTCGGTTAAAAATCATCAAATAATTGTGGGGCCCCACAATTATTACAAATGGTTATGTTTATGGATATTTCAGCCATTTCTAAACCGATTTTGATGAAATAAAATTTATTCTGTCATTAAAATTGTATGCTCTTTCAAATTTTCCACTCGGTTTTTCATTATCTCACAAACAAATATTGTGTGTAGCGCCCTCTATACCAAAATTCAACTATCCCTTTAAAGGGAGCTAATAACATTGTCGAAATCGGTTCTCGCATACCTCATTGTAATGTATCACCAGTAGAAACGTGCCTTCATCATGTTCATAGAGCAGGTTTCGCTTTCCGAATTTCTCTTTTGTTATACATATTTTTTGTTATGATTGACATTTTCGGATTTTAAATTCTCTATAGCGAGAATCATAGCTCTGTACTACGTAATTGCAGTGAGTTAGCACATTACATACCACTTTGTATACTTTCGCTCATTACTCGGTCATATTGTGACAGTCATTTACCGTTTAATTTCAACAGATCACTCGGTTGACATATCAAGCCACACAATTAAAAATGTATCAATCATTCGTAAGTTCGAGTTTTCACATGTTAGCCAAGTTAATTGATCCCTTTAAGCATAGCCACACACACCCCAGGCCTTCACACACACAAACACATATTCCCAATCGGGTAGCTTGTTGTTGTTGATGTTGTCATAGGCGTACCCAGGGGGGGGGGGGGGGGGGGGTTGGGGGTTCAAACCCCCCCCCCCCCCAATTTGACCAAAAAATTACTGTTTTGGGGTGTTTAAACCCCACATTTTAGCGGTCTCGACCATCATTACCAATGGTCTTGGCCTCGAAAAATGTGATGGATCCTGGTCTTGGCCTCGAAAATTGTGAAGAATCCTGGTCTCGGCCTCGAAAATGTTGAAAAATCATGATCTCGGCCTCGAAAATTGTGAAAGTTCTTGGTCTCGGCTTCGAAAATTTTCTAAGAACACCCCCCCCCCCCCTTTAAAATTTCCTGGGTACGCCACTGGATGTTGTTGTTGATGAGCACTTTTATTGTTTTCCTCTTGTTGTTGATGTTGTTGTTGTTGATGCTGGCTATGCTACAGTCACAAATGGTCCGGGCGCCGTATGATTTTTCTCCCTACGGCGGATTTTCTACGATTTGAGGAAATCGTGATATCGTACGATGTCTGTGGTATTTTAGAGTAGCAGTCACATATTCTCCGGGCCCCGTACGATGATCTTTGTCTTAAAATAAAACATAAATCGCACGGCCCCCGTGAAGTTCTTACAGCTGACTTTGGTGTTGAGGCCGTGTTTGCTCTTTTGTTGATATTGCTGCTGGTAGTGGGGTGCGTTGGGTATGTGTGTGTGTGTGTGTGTGTGTGTGTGTGTGTGTGTGATATGATTTACAAATAAGGGATGGACAAAATAATTATAATTATACAGATAAAGAACTAAGCGAATGTTTTTTTAGACCACGAATAACATTAATGATAGGGAAGCAGAGAAAGTTACTGCATGGGGCAATTTATACTAAAGAACATTTATTTAGATTTGGATTAAGTAAAGATAGTTTGTTCGTACTGTAAACAGGAAAGTGAAACATATTAAACAAATATACCATGCACTGAGAGCCTCTAGTTGAAATTATGGATTCCGAGGTGACAGGAAAAGCACTTTGTTCTGAGGGTCGTAGACCCGAAGAACATAGTGCTTTTTCTGTCACCGAGGCAGCTGCACCGAGGAATCCATAATTTCACTAGTGGCTCGAAATAGTGCATGATATATTTGTTTTATATCCTTCGCATAATCATAATCATCGCAAAAATTAATTATTTCAATTAAATTAAAGAAAAATATAAAGAAAAACAAAACATTGATCATGGAACCATCACTGCACTGACTATGTTATGTTTGTGACACTGACCCCCTTTGCGCAATAGTCCTAGCGCAGAGCGCGTATTGCGCTATCTTTCCATTCAACCTCTTGCTCGCACTACTGTTTTACTCAATTCATTTTATTTTAAAGGTATAACAGAATGGAATAGCCTAGACCCTGACATTAAACTTAGTTCAACCTTATCAAAGTTTAAAAAATTAAGTAAACACAAGTTGCTCACTAGATTCACCCAAAACTAAAATTAATCATTTGAAAGTATAATTACATTGTTTGTTTGTTTTTGTTTTTTTTTAAGTAATGTTAATTTGAGTTAGCTTTGTAAGTATAATTATATGACAAGTGTCCATATTTGTTATTATGTTCTTATCTTGTATATTATTGTGCATTTGTGTTCCATTCCTATTCCTTATACTTCACTCTTCTTCTCCTTAACCCCTTTACTCCTTCCGTTATCTTTTGCTTTATTTCAATCCTTAATCTTTTTTCTCTATTTTTGGTGTGTATGCGATGTATTAGTTGTTTTTGCCTTATGCTTAATTAGTAATTGTTTGTAAAAATTGTATTTAGTTAATTAGTTGATTATGTTCTTAAGGTGCCCCGCTCACAAGCTATGCTTTCAAGGGGTACCTCAACCATTATTGTTAATATTCTTGTATTTTACAATGTATATATTTTGATATTTGGTTGAAATAAAATAAATGAAATGAAATGAAATGGTTACGCGTCTTAACAACTAATGCGCACCCAAATGCAAAACGCGCGCATCAAAGTGAATAATTAACCTGCTAATTTACAGTACGTACGTGTAATTGTATGGAGAAAATAGTTATTCGTACATTACTCATACAGCTAGTGCAGTGCACACCGCGGCTGATTGTTAAATGACGAATTATGTCACGACCACAGAAGGACAACGATGCACAATGTGCACCATTGTCGTAATTTTTTTTAATTCGAATACCGCTACGTTATACATGAAATGCATCTCTAGAATATTCTTTGGAACTTATTGATATTCACGGGTGAAAATATGCTGTATTTCTTTTTAAATAACTCTTTGAGAAATCTCGTCGAGCATCTTTCGCAAGCTAAAACAAGACCTCTGCTCGCAGGGAAGTTTTATAACACGCATCTCTATGGGCTCAATATGATCACCCGGCGTCTATGACGTCATTCATGGAATAGCATTTACTATTCCATGAATGACGTCACGCATAGCACATTTTTCTCCATGGGCATTACTATGTTTGGTCACATGACGCTATGTAGACCAATCACTGAACAGGATTTCATTCATGTAGGATATAATCACATATATTTTTGTTTTGTTTAAATGTAAAATTGATATGGCAAGCTTTGATACAACGTTATGAGTTAGATGAAATGAAGGACTTAAATTGGCGAGATATATTTGTTGGACTGTCGGGTAATTCAAATAGAATACAAATTTGTAACACTATCATTTTTATGGTAAAATATATTTTATTTGTATTTAGAAAAGAGGGTGTACTACCAACCATTGATAAAATCCAGAAACTCTTATTAGATTATAAGGATCAAGAAGAGAAAATAGCAATTAAAATGGGGAAATTAGGGCTACACTTACACAAATGGAAAACAGTTAAATTATAATAAGATTTAATTTGTAAGGCAGTTTAGAATAAAACCTTTAAATACGATGTTTCTCCCGTGAGCTTGTTACATTCAAAAGTATTGATAATTATGTATTTGTAAAAAAATTATTTTTAAAGGAATCTGAGCAGATTACCGACCAGGTGTGAGCGAGTGAGTATGCAGGGGGGGGGGGGTGGGGGTGGGGACGGGGGGTAGGGGGTAGGGGGTGTTTTTCTTTCTTTTTTCTTCTTTTTAGCATAGCTTAAAAACCTCCAATTATCATTATTCGTTTGTAGTTCATAATTATGTGATGTAAGATTTGTAATTGTTTATGTATGTAAGGTAATTATGTATACTTTCTTTCATTAGAATTGTAATTTGTTTTATTCTCTGTTTAAGATGTTCACATCGGACATATTTTGTTTATGTATATTCAATTGTAAATGTTTTAATTTGGAGGAATAAAAATCACTTTAAAAAAAAAGGTGATTTGGGGGGGGGGGGGGGGGGGTAACTCCCGAAAACAATATACTTGGGGGGGGGGGGGACTGCTGCCCCCAATCCCCACCCCCCTTTCGCCAGTGCATACATGTTACAAACACATGTGCCTTTTGGGTTTCGATTGTGCAAACAAAATTAAAGACGCCATCGATTATCATACGTGACTCCTTTACGCGTGTTGCCAAAAGGCTAGCCAATGAATATAAATCACGCGATTTCAAATTAAATATAGAAAGTGGTAATAAGGGAACAATAATTAAATAGTACTTGACCTCTTCACATCAATTATCTTTCCGGATCTTCGCCCCAGGAGGCCGGGCAATTGACCGCCAGTGCAGTGCAACCGAAACATTTTAATCACGTCTCTGTCCCGACGGTCAACTGAGACTGCATCTGGCTCCACTGACCATCTCCGCTATGGTCAGATGGTAAGAATAAATACTGCCCTACTTTGACAAAAGGAAGCAAGTGACATAAGAGACAAGAGCAGTCAATGAGCAACATCTGTTATTCTCCTGGCTATACCAAACTGGCATTTCTGGACTAAAATGATTATGATATCCAAATATGTCTCATCATGCTCATGAAGGATGACTATTAA
This sequence comes from Echinarachnius parma, assembly GCA_037951105.1. Taxonomy (NCBI): domain Eukaryota; kingdom Metazoa; phylum Echinodermata; class Echinoidea; order Clypeasteroida; family Echinarachniidae; genus Echinarachnius; species Echinarachnius parma. The sequence goes on along the minus strand of JBAMJV010003638.1, from coordinate 98,230 downwards.
ATACAAATTACAAATATATAAACTTGCATACAGTTAGCATAAATTGTAACTTACTTCCTTTTACCAAAGTATTATAACAATTTCCTAAACTAATACAATTTGGCAAAAAGAAGCAAAATGTCACCTACTTCCTTTTGCCAAATTATATCTCCTTGGTAAATTCATGCACTTTTGTTCTCTTAGTAATTTTCCTTTCCCAATTGTCATGATTATGTTCACAAGTCAGGATAAAACGCACATTTGCCAATGATTAGAGGTGATTGTGTATATTTTCCGACTTTCAATTAATTGCAACTTTAGAATCGATCGTAAATCTTTCTGCAATGAGCCCTTATCTTTTAATATAATATCCTATTTTATCTGATCGTATCTTTTTTTTATCTTAACTTATTTTTTATCTTATCTCATCTTATATTATCTTATCTTATCTTATCTTATCTTATCTTATCTTCTCTTCTCTTCTCTTCTCTTATCTTATCTTATCTTATCTTATCTTATCTTATCTTATCTTATCTTATCTTTCCTTTCCTTATCGTATCTTATCTTATCTTATATTATCTTATCGTATCTTATCTTAAATTAGCTTATCTTATCTTATCTTATCTTATCTTATCTTATCTTATCTTATCTTATCTTATCTTATCTTATCTTATCTTATCTTATCTTATCTTATCTTATCTTATCTTATATTTATCTTATCTTATCTTATCTTATCTTATCTTATCTTATCTTGGCCCCGTTGCTGAAAGAGATACAATCGATTGTAAGTTACAATTGATGGTACGTCAGAAAATTTACGCTTTTTAACCAATCAGATTTGCGCAGCAGGACACATGATCTGACTTACGATTAAGTGTAACTTAAAATCGATTGTATCTCTTTCTGCAACGGGTCCCTTATGTTATCTTGTCTTATCCTAATTCCTCTCATCTGATCCGGATCTTACCTTAGGGGTTATACTTCGAAGAAAAGCGTTATGTGTAATGAAGGATTATGTTCCATGTGTATCATTGGCTATACATACTTACTCGTTAACATGGATAAAAGTCAGCCTAATCACATTCATGAGCAGATGAAGAGGGATGTATGCCCCCCTTAAATTGATCAATTAACTTAGTAAAATCCAACCAACATCACTTGGGATCGCTTTCACACTTCTCTTGAGCCTTACTGTTTGGCGTATGGTAACAGAAGAATGAAATGGGTTTCGATTTTTTCAAACGTCTCCCAAATTATAGAGATATCTAAGATTAATTTGAAAAGCGTCTATTGACTCTTTCGACCGTAGTCAAATGTATTCGTATTCCATACGCGAACTCTAACGCGAATGATCGGGATAAATTCAGACACTGATTTACTTTGTTCACACTAGTAGGCTAGGTAAACATTGTTCTTTTTTCTATGAACATATCACATATCATTCCAAGGAATCTTACAAGGAAATTGGTTTTATGATTAAAATATCTAAATAAGTTTACTTTTGTGAAAAAGTATGAAACATGTTAATTGATCACTTTAAGCTATAAATAAATCTTGTTTTCAATATGTATATCTCTATTTTGTGCAAATTATTATAATTCATGTGTAATGTTTTGTTGGAAGCAAGAATAAATTGAAATTGAATACTTGTTCATTAACTAGTGAAACAGAGTCAGGCTAATCGCATTCATGAACAGATGGAGGGGGATTTCAGTTGTATCTTATAGTTGTATCTTGGGAGAAGATATAGGTCAACCCGGCTTCCTCCCACCTACCACACATACCATCAATCAGAGCGGCTTGTGGGTCTGAAATCGATGGCCGAAGCGTTATCTCCGTCCACCCATTAAACCGTAATCAAGCCTGGTTTAACTTTAAATGAAATGCGATCACATTACGTTGATGAACGGTATATACGGTACGGCGGTTGTTTAAACTCTTCACTAATCATAGCCTGTTATTAATACTCGTATCATGTTTCTCAACTCATCGTGATATTTTTGTTTTCAGAACAAGGGGCGTAGCTATGGGACTATGGGGGCACGCCCCCCCCCCCCCCCCCCGCCCCCAACAAAAATAATTATAATAAAGTGACAACGAATGTTAGATAATGCATATAAAACGGAAAAGCCCAGAAATGAATACATGTATAGTGTGCCCCCGACAATGTATTGCCCCGAACCAGGCCAAACACCATTTGCATTCACCACAGTCCAGACAGCTTAAACAAATCATGCAGTAGCTTAGATGAAAGCCGGCGGCAAGGGTTGATTATTCCCTGACCCACAACCCTGAACGTTAATCCCGACTGTAATCCCACACCCCTAATATGTATTAACCACAATTTAAAATGTTAATGCTCAGACTCTAACATTTAATGTTACTAGTCGCGACGAATTGGGAGTATATAGCCTAGACCAGATTCTGGTCACCAGAAGGGTGCAGACCAATATTATAGTTACATTTAGGAATTAGGACTACCCCCCCCCCCCCCCCCCCCCCCCACCTTTCCTTCCATTACCTCCTCAATTAAGTGGGTGAAATGAAGAAACAGGACAAAGATACAATCGTTTTGTGGCCAGCGCAGTTACCCCCGACCCCGACCCCCCTCCATTGCAAACATTGCAATTTTGGTCTTTAGACCCCCTCCCCAGCTCCCCGGGTTTGGGTTGACGCTTACTTCGCCTCTAACAATTGTAAATGGTTTCAGGTACTCCTGGTTCTCGATTGATCCTAATTTTACAAATATATCACCGAACAACTATAGACGCGTGTGTACTTGCATGACAATGTTAATCGTTGTTGATGGCGTGGTTGATAGTTTATAGCAGTACAGGTATATACATCATTATGATTGATTTAGCGTCAATGTCAATTTGTTACTGAAGTTCATGAGTGCGAAGTCCAGTACGACTTCTGATCGTCTCTCAAAAAGAATGGGCCCATTTCGAGCCCCGGAATGACCAGAAGGTTCGTGAATTAAAACATTGAAGCGTTCAAGGACCGGGCGTTATACTATATACGTCGCCGGACAATCATAAAACCGTATTTTAATCAATTAAGGTCGTGTGTAGAAATTATTTAAAACAACAACTTTTAATCACCAACTGTTCATTAACTTAATATTAACTTTTATACAGTTGTCTAAGGTTACCAAAATTCATGTAATCATAAATGCCCCCAACTTGGTTTAAACCAAAATGATTTTTAAAAATTATTGTAAGGGGCATTCCGGAAGCATCTTTCCTCCTGCACTCATCACGTGCCCTATAGTTGGAAAATCAATTAAAAAGCATTAAGTTTAAACATAATATCTGTTTAGCAGAGGTTACCCACCCGCCATTTTGTTTTGTTAACCCTGGCTAACGCAACCGCCCCGTTAATGTCGTAAGCCTGATTACAAGACTAAATGTCAGGAACGACTGGTGGAAGGAAAATCAAGCGTATAGGATACTACTGCAGACTGTCGATGCAGCTCGATCGTGTCAGTGATAGTCGTCCCTGCCAGTCGTTTTTCAGACTGGAAGCCATGTACTGTCAAAAGGCTACTACCCTGTCCGCGCATAAAGATGAACTACTATATAATACCATCGTTCTTCAAGACATACCAAATAGTACCGTTTCCCCGCTAATAAATATAAGCCCTTCCTTGGCAATGCTGTTATGTCATTCCGCGGGGTTATATAGCTAGGCGGTGACGTCATGCACGCCAGACGACGACGCGGCGTCACTGTGGTAGACTATTAAAGATGGTGGAGATATAGGAAACATGATCACGACGATGACAATAACCCATGATGGGAACAACGGTGATGCCGACGATGTTCGAAGTCTGGGTAATTACATCGAAGACAGACTCAGATATTAAAGCTACGTACAGCGCGACCACACAGCATTTGACTGCAGCGGGACCCGCCGCGTCTCTGGCCAAAATAATACGCCGTTTTGTGAAAAGAACGAATCGTTACCAAGACGATACGGTATGCTGTTGATAACTATGATGGAAGAAATGATGATGCCGATAATTACACTGAAGACGGGCTCTTATACGGTATTAAAGCCGACAGTCTCTGGTCAAATGACCGCCGATTTGTCTCCAAACCACATCTGCGCCACTTTAAAGGGACTTAGTAACATTGTCCAAATCCTCAAAACGTACTTGGAACTCTAGTGGTTCTCTCATACCTTCGTTCAAAAGATATTTACGATTGAAGTGTTCAGATGTTAAATTGTCTACGGGATAATTTAAGCCGTGTACAAAGTAAGTGCAGTGAGTTTTTAGTGAATATCACTTTGCATTTTTGCTAATTTCTCGGCCAAATGACATCCAATATATATACGTGACATTATTTTTCACACATTTCTTTGTGGTCATATCAGATCACACCAATACACATTTTAGTAATCACTCGTCACTTTTGCACTTGTCAACAAAGTTACTAAATCCCTTTAAAGGAGATGGTGGATGAACCAAGATGGCGATGTCGACAACTATCATGATGGGAACAATGATGATACCGACGATGATCGAAATATCCATAATTACATCGAAGACAGACTCGGATATTACAGCGCGACCAAACACGGGACCCGAGTCTCTGGTCAAATGTACGCCGTTTTGTGACCAGATATAAGCGGCAATGAGAAAATACAGTGGATGGGTGAAACAAGATAGCGACGATGACAATAACCAAGATGGCAACTATGATGATGCCGACGATAAAATCTGGGTAATTACATCGACGACAGACTCGGATATTAAAGCTAAATCGCGTTCACACAAAACTTGATTGACCAAGTCTTACTGCAGTGGTTGCGGTCCACACAGCATAATATAGGTTTTCCCGCTCAATTTTGCGATTGTGTCATTCGAATTGATAAAAGGAGCAAACGAATTCGCGCGATTTGCGATCGCCGTGTCAAAGCAGCATTCGAATTCGTAAATAGTCGTTCAAAATCACGTAGGAGCAAGTGAATTTGCACAAAGAGCATACCTTTTCATCAATGGTCATTCGAATTCGCGAAAGGACAGTTGACAGTTGGCTGCACATTCGCGAATTCGAATGCCCATAAATGAACTTCTGTGTGTATTCACGAAAGCTAATGCGTATGCATGAATTCGCTTGCACTTATTCGCAATTTGGAAGACCGATACCAACGATTACGCGGTAATGCGTGAATTTGAATGACCCTTAATTAATTCGATTGAAAAAAGTGTAAAATTGAGCGGGAAAACCTATACAATAACTTAAAGGGTCGGGTTATTGTCCTCTGACATATTGTATATGTTCCCTCTGATATACAGTTAATAAAACATTATTCAACTATACAATTTTTTAAGAATCATCAAATACTAAAATCAGATGAACTTTCATGCCAATATATAAAACCGAACACAAAAAGTATCTACCCCCTAAACAATTGCCCATAATTTCATAGAATCGTCTCAAGATTTCATCTGGCCAATATATCCCTACGGTAGTTAGGAAAACAATGTGTAAACATAAGAGGTAACCATTAAACCATGGTTGAGTGAGTACACATTACAGAGAAAATAGTCATATTTCAAAATTCGCAAAAGTACTATCATAATTACAAATTATTGAGAATTGGAAAAATTAAAAATGCAATGTTTTACAATTGCAATCAATGCATTTTACCACATGTGCCATAAAAAATCGAAATGAATGAAATATCAAACAGCATTGTTTCATAAGCCATAATCAATGCATTCAGCCATATGTGCTGTTTCACAACAATGTACAGGCACGCGCAATGCCTTGTGACTTTTTAATTGGGCCATTTTGTCTTTAATCTGTTGTTTCACAACAATGTACAGGCACACGCAATGCCTTGTGACTTTTGAATTGGGCCATTTTGTCTTTAATCTGTGCTCACTCAGCCATAAAGTGATGAATATCTCTGATTTTCACACGTTTCGAACATAACAACTGTGCCAATATTGTGGTAAGATGACATCTTGAAACAATTATCGGTCATGAAATTATGAGCAGTTGTTTAGGGGGGTAGTTACGTTCTGTGTTCGGTTTATATTATTTTAATCGAATTAATAGTATGAGCTGTATAATATAAACAATAAAGTTATTGTACATTTGCAATATCAATTACAACACATTATCTGCATACAAATACCGTGAGTTGGTTTCTTTTTTGGTTTGTGTTTTGCGTTTAGTTTTTGTTTTCCCTATGAATGGGTACTAAGCAGGCTAATTGGTCGATCGGTTCCCCGCCGGACGGGTGGCTCGGAACCCTATCCGCACTTCTGGCGCAGCTGGCCGAGAAATGGATTCTTGCATCGGAGGCAATGGGATGGAGTGTAAACGCGGAGAAAGGCATCTTCATTTCGAATTCGATCTTAATTAAACAGACAGTTGGTTTTCTCAACATTTGATTCTAAGTTAACATCTACCGCCGATAATTTGCTTCGCCTGCCATTTATTTTCTTCAAGCTGGTTCAAAGGAAACGCCCTATATACCGAGATTTGTTTGTTTGCATAATAGATAATATATACACAGAACATATACATCGTGCTGGGAAGAGCCTGTAATTAAATCCATTGGTAAGAAGACAATACAAAAAAAACACCTGCATTTCTTAGTACTGTTTGTGCAATAATCAATCACCAAGGATGGAACATAAATAAATAACATGCAATAATATGTGAGCAATGAAAGTAAGACTCCCCTGGGAATAACATTTGAAAAACCTCTGGATTTGGTAGATTTGGTGCTCTATCAAAAACCAATGAGCTCGTAGCCTATCCGATAGGCATCGTGCTGTCTGGCAGGTTCTACCGGCAGTGTACTACCGGCAGTGTACTAACCGCGATATGCCGAATTTGAGCGCGCATATTATGGGAGCCAGTTTAATAGTACATGTATCTATCTCTCTTACAGCTAGCTAGCTCGTGATCGCATAGAGAATCTCCAAGCCATATAGAGCCAGTTTAATAGTATCTATCTCTCTTACAGCTAGCTAGCTCGCGATCGCATAGAGAATCTCCAAGCCATATAGAGCCTTGACTAAAGGCCAATGAGCTCCTTGAGCTCCCTGATCACTGCGGTACTTCCCAGAAATCCATGTCGATGCTCGCTGCGCTAGTCAGAACATATTAGCTAGATAAACCTGCTATAAACCCGTGCCCATATTCATGAAAGCCCGCTAGCTTAGTTCCTTGCTAAGTATGTTTTGGATGGCGTGGCATGCACGATATCCACGAATTAAACACAAGATATTTCAGTTGCTAACTAGGGTTAACTTAATAGTGGGTACCTAAATCTTACCCAGCTAACCCAGGGCCTATAGCTGGGGACTAGGAAAACTGTTGGTTGCTCAATAAACTGCGCATTTAAAGGGATAGTTGAGTTCTGGTAAGGAGAGTACAGTTTTGGTGAAACTGAATTTTAGTAACCAAAACCTGCATCATTACATTACAAACATAATAGTTATAACTAGAAAGGAAAACAAAATTATAAATGATGTAGTATAAATGATGATCATGTTATCATTCAAAAATAGCCGTTAAAACGTAAGAGGGCGCTCTCTAAACACTCATCGGTTTCAACCATTTTGAATAAAATATTGTGCATGTGATGCTTTGTTGAAATAGTGATTAGATAGAGAAATAACCAACAACTATTTAAATACCTATTTTGTTACTTTTTGAAAAGAGGAAGCATTTTTTAGAATTTTTAACGGCTGGTTCAAAATTCTCTAATAAACCTGGGGCCCCAGGTTTATTACAAATTGTTATATTTATGGATATTTCATCCGTCTCTGAACCGATTTTGATCAAACAAAGATGATTTTATTATTTAAATATTATGCTCTTTCAAATTTTACACTCAGTTTTTCATTACCTCACAAAAAAAAAAGTAGTCTAGCGCCCTCTCTACCAAAACTCAACTATCCCTTTAAAATACACTTAGCAAGGAACTAAGCTAGCAGGGTTTCATGAATATGGGCACGGGTTTATAGCATGTTTTGTTTTGTTGGTTTCATAATATGTTTCGAATGACAATGTTGAATGCAAAAAAAATAAAAATGTATAGAATAGTAGATACAGGCGGAACATGATGAACCCGTACCGTGCGTATATGCAGAACTATACCGTACTATGATTTATAAAATGCCGTATAGTATGATTATGCTAAAATGTGAACGGTAAGTGACGATAATTAAAGGTCGAACCATTTTAGCAGTCAAGCTGGTATAATTAAATCTAACACACATTTGCATGTAAATGGCACTCATTTGACTTCAAAGTACCTAAGATATCTTCTCGCTCCGTTCTTCATTCCCCATCATCCTTGAACAAGTCCACAGGGTGGTGTTTCCCAAATAGTTTTATGTTGAACTTAAATCTAAGGTTGACAATTAGGTTATGAAAAGCCATTTGTAACCTTGGAATGAAACCAAAAAATTAATCAGCAAATAATGCACATTATTTGAAACTCTGTATCAATGTTACATCACGAATATCATATTTATGTGATAATAGAAGTTTGTTTTGATTTTGAACCAATGTTGATGTTGTACTAAAAAGCAGTGTAAATGTTTTACATAATTATCAACTAAAGGCTAACCTCAATTTAAACTTAGAATTTAAAAGAATAGTTCAGTTTTGGCATAGAGGGCGCTTCAAGAAAAACAATTTTTTTTTTTTGCGAGTTAATGAAACAAAGTTTACAGCTCTTGTAAGAATGATAACAGGCTTTATACTCAGTCGTTTGTAATTATGTGTACCTTTCGAGCATGGTAGAGTTATAACTATTAGTTTGTAATGATATAGAGCATGTTTTGGTTACAAAAATTTAGTTTGACCAAAAATGTACTATTCCTTTTTAAGTTTAAAGGGATAGTTGAGTTCTGGTAAAGAGAGTATATAGTTTTGGTCAAACTGAACTTTAATAACTAAAACCTGCACCATTACATTACAAACTGATAGTTATAACTCCACCATGCTCGAAAGGAATAATTCTTTTTGAATGATAAAAGGCTTTTACTTAGCCATTTGTAATGTTGTATTATACAACATTACAAATGGCTAAGTAAAAAGCCTTTTATCATTAAAAAACTCAAGAGGGCGTTCTCTAAACCCTCATCGGTTTCAACCATTTTAAATAAAATATTGTGCATGTGATGTTTTGTTGAAATAGAGATTGGATAGAGAGATAATCAACAACTATTTACAAACCTCTTTTGACATTTTTTGAAAAGAGGAAGCATTAAAAAAAAAAAATTAACGGCTGGTTCAAAATTATCTAATAAATGTGGGGCCCCATAGTTATTACAAATAAATATGTTTATGGATATTTCAGACATTTCAGAACCGATTTTGTTCAAATAAAGTTTATTTTGTCATTAGATTTGTATGCTCTTTCGAATTTGCCACTCAGTTTTTCATTATCTCACAAATAAATTCATCAGTGTAGCGCCCTCTATACCAAAACTCAACTATCCCTTTAACTTAGGTTCCTAACCAGAACCACCTAGTATGGTGATCGTGCATTCGCGCATGTTGCCCTGCATGTCCTCTGGAACAAGCGCAGCCAAATGACATTCGAAACATTCAATGCCTAGAAACTTTTCAAAACATAAAAAGTCGTTATGTAGCGCATTGAGTAAGTTGTAGATTCATTCATTTATTTCATTCATTTCCATCATTTCATTCATTTCCATCATTTCATTCATTTCATTCATTTCATTAATTTCATTCATTTCATTCATTTCATTCATTTCATTCATTTCATTCATTTCATTCATTTCATTCATTTCATTTATGTATACTAATAAGTGCGATATAAAAGTGTTAATGTATAGGTTTTCCCGCTCAATTTTGCACTTTTTTCAATCGAATTCATTTAGGGTCATTCGAATTCGCGCGTTGCCGCGTAATCGTTGGTATCGGTCTTCCAAATTCCGAATAAGTGCATGCGAATTGCATACGCACACGCTTTCGTGAATAGACACAGAAGTTCATTTATGGGCATTCGAATTCGCGAATGTGCAGCCAACTGTCAACGGCCTTTCGCGAATTCGAATGACCATTGATGAAAAGGTATGCACTTTGTGGACATTCACTTGCTCCTACGTGATTTTGAACGACTATTTACGAATTCGAATGCTGCTTTGGTACGGCGATCGCAAATCGCGCGAATTCGTTTGCTCCTATTATCAATTCGATTGACACAATCGCGAAATTGAGCGGGAAAAACTATATTATATTTATTGATTTATTGATTTAGGGCGACAGCACAAAGGTACAACAAAACAAATCATATGTTTGTCATCTGACATTTTAGAGTGATATTTACGGTATGGTTACTGGTTTTCTAGACCATGGGCTAAACATAGTCTGAATACCATACATAGGGATTCATCCGAAGAGCCGCATTTTGCCCGAGGTGATTACTATATTGGTTTACGAGACCATGAAGACATCAATGTTATTCTACAGAGTGAGTCAGAAAAAATGTCCCATCTTTTAAAAGTTGTCTTGTTTGAAGTATAAACATTTAATCATGGGTTTATGATATGTCTTGGTAGAGTTATCCCCACGCATATTTCGGTACCCTTCTCATTTAAATCTCTGCACACATGACTGAACACAAGACAATCTTTACAAGACTGCAAAAATTCACTTGCGCCAAGTGGATGGATGAGGAATAAACAGTGTTTTGAACGAAGACAGTCAGACAGACAGAAACACACAAACACACACACACACCCACAAACACACGCACAGTAAAAAAATGTTTCATAATGCAGTGTTAACATTTCCCCTTTTCTGATTAAGCATTGATTTTTAACAAGATCGCTGAATGTTTAAGTGGCAATTTCCTGACAATCTGTCCCTAGCTAACACATTCACCACCACCACCATCACCACCATCATCATCAAGTGCACATAAATTAAATTTGCTATCTCAATACGTAGGTACAATAACAATGAATATGCATCTCATGTATGTATTTTGTTGGTTTACAATGGCAATTTACAATGGATATCTGTGATCCTGTTTTACTTGCCACCAAAGGGCTTGCCTGATTTGGCAGCAGTTAATTATGTTGAGCCCTGTTTGAGTAGGACAAGTACTGGAATTATAGTCCTCAGTTTACCCCGCAACAGAGATAATTTTTGATCACCGAGTATGCAAGAACTCAGAGTGTAACATAAGTTTTTCAAGGGTTATGCCACAGTTATCCCAATGCTCGGTGTCCCGGCAGTAAAAGTCATACATTTGTTCAAAATTTGTTTTATTCCTCACCCAGCCACTTGGCGCAAGTGTGATTTTGCAGTCTTGTAAAGATTGTCTGATGTTCAGTCATGCGTGCAGAGATTCAAATGAAAAAGGTACCAAAATATGCTGGGAGGATAACTCTACCAAGACATATCATAAAACCCATGATTAAATGTTCATACTTCAAACGAGACAACTTTTAAAAGATGGGACATTTTTTTCTGACCCACTCTGTACATGCTCTATATTACGTGTAAAATCTCAGAAGAAAATATTTATTCGAATGTTTATTCTGAGAAATGGAACATGATTGGTGAAAAGAACACACATATTACTGTTTATTCTGAAAGAGGGGCAGCCGCTATTAGTGTTCATTGTCGGAGAAAGGATATTGGTTATTTTGCATTTTGGCAAATTGAAGGTTATGACTTTATTTTCTATAAGAGGGAACATATATGTCATTGTTTATTACTTTCAAAACATAATAACAATACAGTGGCGTAGCGTGGTTGGACTGATTGGTGGGGGGGGGGCACGCAAAACTATTGGGGGGCACGTGCCCCCCCCCCCCCCCCCCGTAGCTACGCCACTGTAACAATATATGCGTATGGTGGTGTGCATTGATAGTGTGTTTTGGGTTATATATATCAATACTACGTATTATTATTATTTTCCTTATTATATTATATTATACAAATTTCCAATAGTTGTCCAGTTATTAGTGTTTATTATTAAGATTATTTTATTTATTATAATAATTAATATTATTATTATTACTACTATTGTTTTTTTTAAGTATTATTATTATCATCATCATCATCATCATCATCATTAGTTCTAATAATATAGGGTCAGCACATTTAATTGTATTTAGCGGCATTATATTTAGCCATACTGATCATGCAAAAGATTATTAACTACCATGACTGCTATAAAGAAAGTTATCATTATCCATACTTCATATTAATCTATATTTTCTTCCATCTAACTGATACATTTGGAGTCACTTCATGCTTTTTCGAGTCATTTCAAATTTATTTTGGGGCATTCCGTATTTAATTAAAACTGCCAAAACGTTTACTCAGGGAAAATGTCAATAAATGAAACCTAGAAACCCGTTTTTGGCTTGACCTTACTCCAATTAATCCGTTTCTAAATGTAGCAGCTATCTCTCGAAAATTAAGACTAGCGTCTCAGTCTGTTCGAATGACTTTCACAGATGTACATTGGTCCTACATTATACAAAAACATTCCTCCAAGTTTTATTTTACCAAGTCATTGATAAAAACAAACACGCGCCACTTCCTGATATGTTCACGTGCCCCCCCCCCCCCCCCCCCCACAAAAAAGCCTAACAAACAAGTCATCAAAACAGAACAGAATACGAACGAGAGGAAATATACAAATTAATACAAATCGAGGCCAAAGTACTTAATGTACATAAGAATAGTCCACGCTATATTCACCACTGCCTACATGTAATATCGGTATATGTACCGTCCTGTATAATATACTTGTATGTTCAAAGCGTCATACATAACGGTTTCTTTCTCGTCTGTTTTTTTTTTCTTGCCATTATGTATGTTCATCTCGTGTCACACCTTAATTTAATAATTATGCGCGCAGCTTTGTAAGTGCAAAATAAGAAATGCTGAATCAATTTGTGCATATTCAGTGATTAAAAGCTTTGGATTTATGATGAATTTGGTGTTTTTGTTAAATAAACGGTGACCGGAAATGTTAAATCTATAATAGTTATCTCAAATCTCTGTGTCATCTAAATCAATATTGCGCTCTAAATCCCGATCACGGGACGTCAACTGTTCGCTGAGTCAATTAGCCATATGTTTGTACGCCCGCTGGGCGACGTTTATTTATGGGATCATCATCGATATACACAAGTATTTTTTTATATCTATGGGGATCATACACGTTCCTCGAAAAGACTTAGCGCAAGCGATTACTGTATACAGGATCCTATATCATGCGCGCACGCACGGCGTCGAGGAGTCAGCGGCGCACAGTGGGCCAGGTGTGAGCAAAAGTGCGCCAAAATAGTGACTTGGTCATGGAAATGAAATTGCTTTTTTTCATGTTTTAAGCAAAGAATACAACCTGTAGAACATCTCCGAACAATATTTATTCTCGATATTTATTTTAAGTGGGTCATTTTTCTTCACAAAGTCCAGAAATGTTGATTTTAGTGAACACATTGTGTTAAATGCAATATTGCGGTTTTGTAATGATATTTGCCAAACAGCTTGCTTAATCGACTTAAAATTTGAACTGCTCGTTCTATAATAGTTATCCTAAGTAATCATACATTTTAAAGCTAAACTGTCAGTTATGTCGGAATTTATGTTTACTAGAATCAAACAAATAATGAGAGAAAATCGATGTTTTTTTTCATGCGCAAAAATGGTCAACATTGCTGCCGATTGCTGCGCTAAAAATATCATGATTGCCTTCCTTACAATGTATGCTTTACTTTGATACCACATTTGTCTGCCACCATCTGCCACCTTATGAGTAAGAAGCGGTTTTCCAACCACATGTTCGCCCTTTTTTTGCCGAAATCGCCCTTTTTGCGAAAGAGCGCGCCGTGCGCTCATACCAACGAACGTTGAGGGCGTATACCATTGAAGTATACACAGAAATACAATATAAATATATATCACGTTAGTACTTCAATGGCTCATACATAGGCAAACTACATAAGATACAGTTGTACGCTTTTTTCTTTGTTGACACAAGTAGCATCTATAAGAAGTCCTCTGACATTTTGTCTAAGATGATGGGACAAGCATATGGATTGTATGAAAGTAGTCAATGGTAGAAGAGAGCTCAAAAATGGAAGGAAAATCACAGAAAGCGAAATTCAAGATAGCGGGGGAGAGAGATAGCAAAAGATAGAAAGAGGTGGAGAAAGAGTGAGGGGAGAGAGGGGGAGAGAAACAAAAAACAGTTTAATGACGTCAGAGAAATTTGTAAATGCTCCAATTGTGTTTCTTAGGTCCAGAAACCCCTTATAAGTTCCATAAATCAGTGTAATATGAATCTGTCTATGTGTTACAATGAATATTTGCCAAGTGTCCAATCAGAAAACCGTATTTTGATGACGTCAGAGAAATTTGAAAATGCTCCAATTGTGTTTATTAGGTACAGAAACCCCTTATAAGTTCCACTAATCAGTGTAATATGAATCTGTCTATGTGTTACAATGAGTATTTGCCTTGTCCAATCAGAAAACAGTATTTTGATGACGTCAGAGAAATTTGAAAATGCTCCAATTGTGTTTATTAGGTAAAGAAACCCCTTATAAGTTCCACTAATCAGTGTAATATGAATCTGTCTATGTGTTACAATGAGTATTTGCCTTGTCCAATCAGAAAACAGTATTTTGATGACGTCAGAGAAATTTGAAAATGCTCCAACTGTGTTTCTTAGGTCCAGAAACCCCTTATAAGTTGCACTAGTAAGTGTAATATGAATATGTCTATGTGTAACAATGAATATTTGCCTTGTCCAATCAGAAAACAGTATTTTGATGACGTCAGAGAAATTTGAAAATGCTCCAACTGTATTTCTTAGGTCCAGAAACCCCTTATAAGTTGCACTAATCTGTGTAATCTGAACCTGTCTATGTGTTATAATGAATATTTGCCTTGTCCAATCAGAGAACAGTATTTTGATGACGTCACACGGATTTGAAAATACTCCCATCGAATTATATGGGTCTGAAAACCCTTAGTTCCTTTAAACTGGAACTTCATTAACCTTCTTCAATGAGTAATTAATTTTGGCACACTTTGAAACGGTTCTGGCCCACTGTGCGGCGCTTGTCCACTATCATGACTATGTAGTAAATATACCATGCAACAAAATGAGCAAATCGGCGAATGTGAAGATTGACACAGTCACCAAGGGTTAAAGAGGTAGTTCAGTTTTGGTAGAGAGGGCGCTGCACAATGAAAAACTGAGTGTCGAATTTGAAAGAGCATGCAATTTTAATGGCAGAATAAACTTTATTTGGTCAAAATCGGTTCAGAAAAGGCTGAAATATCAATAAATATATCCGATCGTATTTATTTGGTATCACATGCATAATTTTGTATGAAAAATGGTTGAAACCAATGCCTTATTAGAGAGCGCCCTTTCGTGTTTTGATGGCGCATTTTGAATGATAACAGGCTTTTTACTTAGTCGTTTGTATTTTTGTATACCTTTCGAGCATAATGGAGTTATAACTATTAGTTTGTAATGTTACTGTGCAGGTTTGGTTACTATAAAGTTCAGCCTTACCAACACTGTACTAACCCTTTCACTTTATCTTGCGTTCTATTATAGACCGACATGTATAATATAAAAAAAGGAACACAGTTCCCATTTGCATGCTATAAGTATTGACATTGTGATGGTAGCACATTTATGGATGATTGATTACCCTAGAATATGCAATTAAAACATAAATACCGACAATTTTCGGTTTCGGTTCGTTCATTTATTCCATACTTGTACTTTCGTTCAAAATTAATTACCCGCAAATCCGCACAGCTTTATTTTTTGTGTTAATTAAACCACTTCCATTGCGTGGACTTCTATATTTTACACACCAACAAAATATATATATCGCGTTTCCATGGCTTTACATACGTAGGGATTTATAATCACATCCACCGGTATTTGTTTGTTAAAAATACGTCATCTAATTTTGGCTGATGGGCTGATGAGTAATGTGTACAAATTTCACGTTAAATGGATATTTGTTTGTTTGTTTGTTTTATTTCTGCATTTTTCAAAACAATACATAATCATAATTGTACAAAACGTGTTTCGAGTATTTAGAATAAAATTACAAGTGATAATTATACATAAAGAATAATACAAACAATAATTATCAATTTGAAGTAATAAATAAAGCACATAAACGCAGGAGACCGCCATCATGAGCTGTAAGCTTGAAATCGATGGCGGCCTCTTGGAGACAATCAGCGACACAAACTAATGCTTTTGTGTAGTATACATTTATGCATGACTTTGATCAGATGGGTGCAGTGCAAGTGCATGTGCAAGTGGGAGTGCATGAAAATAGAATTCCGTTTATCTGGTTATGATAAATTTGGGATTTAACTAAAAAGTAAAGTATATATTTTTAAAATTTAAATATAAGAGACAATATTTAGTGAGTTACAACTCTGTATAATGATACAAGGTGACGCTTTAGTGTTGCTTTAAACGAATAAAGGGTCAGGATTATATTCGGTAAATTATTCCATAAATATGTTCAAGAAATGAGCGAAAATGCAAAGTGATGGTTGCTAACTCAATGCAATGACTTTGTACACGGTTATCTTACCAGTGGATAACTAAAAAAAATAGAACACTTCCATCGTAAATATCTTTTTAACAAAAGGGAAATTCGACAAACCGAAACCTGCTCCAAGCTTCTACTGTTAATACGAATACAAGAAGGTATGAAAGAACCATTAGAGTTTTAAGTAATTTTTTTCTGTGAATTTGGACGATGCTACAATTTCCCTTTAAAGATAGGTGATCTAATTTTTGCTGAACAGATGGGGATTATGATTTAACTTTTTGTTTTCATTCAGCATTTTAGGCGATAGAGTGATTTACTTGGTCGACCTTGGGACACGAATCCCCGTGTGAATTAAAAAGTAATTCGGGAGCTCGATTAACACCTCATTGACACCGTTCTGTTCCTAGATTCTACGGATCCTCTTCTGTCTTAGTTTGTAATTGTATATTATTTGGAGGCCGTGCTTGTATCAAAATGACATTCAATCGGGCAATTGTTGTAATCAAAATAGCTACTTACGTCATGTGTATGTAACTCGTGTTGAACCGTTTAAATATCCTAAGTTATTGAGGGAAGACATCCAAATCTTTAAATCATTCACACAACAGTTACTGGTTGAGAAATAGAAATTTGCATATTGTTCAATAAATTCACATAATTAATACAACATAGTTAAAGGTGGTTCGGAATCATAATTAGGATGCACGGTGCCATCTGGCGATCGCCTTGGGCACGATGCGAAATACACGCTTGATTGGCTCAGTGTTATCTGTAGAGCGCGCAATCTAACATAGTTTACATGGCGAACCGCGTTGTACAATTGTATAACTTTGTTGGCACTTTCCCATACTAACATGGTGTCAGTGGTAAACATGTAAGCGGAGAGAAAATCAGAGGAAAATAATGTCTGCAGAAAAAATGTCAGAGGAACAATTTTCAGGGAAAAAAAACTTAGAGGAAACATAATATCAGTGGTAAAACCTGTCAACAGTAAAACAAACACAAATTAGTTGAAAATGTCAGAGGAAAAATGTCCGTTGAAAAAAAACGTCACAGGTAAAAATGTCAGCGGAAAAAACGTCAAATCAAAAGATGTCAGAGAAAATAAAGAAGGGAAATTTGAAAACAAATCAGATGTAAACAAGGTCAGTGGATAAATGTCAAGAGGAAAAATGTCCGTGGAATAGGAGAAGAAAATACATTGGGGGAAATCGTAAAAATACTTAACACATCCTGTTGATACTTTTAAATTCGAGGAAAATATCTTGATATACTGTGAATAACATCCGTGCATGTAATTAGCCTAATTACATGCACGGATGTTATTCACAGTATATCAAGAGGTAAAGAACATTAACCGTGACAAATTTAAAGAAATTGCTTGGAGCTTTTACTTTTCTCTTGTATCTTGCTGTTTGGCTTATGAAGAAGAACATAGGAATGACATATAAGGAGATAGATATGGTTCGATGAAAAGCGTTCTAGGAACGTTGTTCGATTCTAGTGAAAATCAATAGGCAGCCGGCAGTCGGTAATGCAATCTGACATAAATGTTTACAATCTTTCACCAATGTTCACTAGGATAACATGATGGTTAAAGGTGCACCTGTAAAGTGTCAGATATTGTCCAAAATGACATTTGAGACTTCAATCCTGTACCGAAATCATTGTGAGATATGTCCGAATGATGTGTGAAAGTTTCATTGAAAAAGAACACTGCTTTCCTGGTTAAAAAAGAGAAAAATATGCGTCAGCTTTTACAACGAATTACTGTATGACGTTTATGAGGTTTATGACCGTTCATTAACGCTCTTGAGCTGGATGATAGATGTCGTCATACTAAAGGGGCATTTGAAAAAATCTAAGCCTATTTTATTCTTCTCTTATCATAAGCTAAACAACACGGTAGAAGAGAAACGAGGAAGCTCCAAGTAAATTTCGAGTTAGACACTTAACAGGCATCACTTTAACATACTTTTTTTTTCAATGAAACTATTACACATCATTCAGAAGAATCTTACAATGATATTGGTATATGATTGAAGTCTCGAATAGCATTATATTGACAATTATTATTAAGTTAATGGATCACTTTAATATCACGAACTATAAAGAAATAAGCATAATTGACCAAACAAAAGGATGTTATAGTTAATGATTCCTCGAAACTAATTAAAACCCGCGTTGCGAGTGAAAATTAAGAATTCTCTATGATTACTATCATGAATCAAGTAAGTAAATCATTCTCGAAACCTTAGGAAATCACTTGGCCACGACATGAAGCAATATTTTATCATGTTGAAGGGATCTATTAACTTTGTTGACATGTGCCAAAATTGATGAATAGTTGATACAATGTATATTGTATCAATGTTATATACTCCGCAAAAAAAGAAACTGGACACTTGTATAAGTTGAAATATTTCATATTAATGTACGATAAAGTTTACATGATCATATATCAAATTAAAGGGAATTTAGTCCTCTACATGCAGGGTTTAACTTAAAGGTGTAATCGTTCAAGAATGAAATGCCATGGTCAATTAACACAAGCAAGGTCTGTTTTCAAAAATAGCAAAACAATGGAGGACCACACCATTCGACTGAAGTGATAGTAAGCGTTTCACTTAAAATAAGATGAGCGGGGCAAGTAAATTATGACATTATTCAACTTTATTGTTATGAACAAACTCTTGAAATACAAATTGTCAATAAAACAGGGCCAGGTTATGAGAGCATTATCATACTGGTCTGTATTACAGGCATGAAGCTTGTGTATTTCATGTGTCCCCTGCAATTTTAACCATATTTACCTAGAAAAATGTAATGTTAAAGACTGCCCAACTGTTTGACCAAGGGTGACTTCAGCTTTTGAGGATCTTTGGACTACGGTATAATTCTTGAGAAGAATTTATACCATTTTCATGCTGAAATAAGTGGTTTTGACTAATACAGCTTTGCCATGGAATTCCCCATTTTGTTACTTTTGGATGAAAATAACACCTATAACGTTCACAATTTGTCTTCATATATACTTTTTATTGAAAAGATCACATTTGTAATGAAAAATTATGCCATCTCATGAATATAGTGTTTTACAGTATGCATTATTTGATATACAATATCATATATTTTATCGTTAATGAATACGAAATATTTGGTCTCATACATGTGTCCAGTTTCTTTTTTTGCGGAGTATAGTTTAGTCTTCTTAGTACATGCATAATTTATTTTGGTCTTGTTTAATTGTATTTTAGGTATTTTATTGTATAATTTCTACAATTTTCATGTAATGTTGCTGTTATAATTTTGTGTATCATAAAATGTTTAATCTATGGATTTTTAAAATGATTTTTAATTTGAAAATAAACCGAAATTCAATTAAATTGAAAGGAGGGATAATGCGTGAGAGAAGAGAGATATTAAGGATAAACTTGTATTATTGAAACTAAAGCGTATAACGATAATGGATGTAGATTTTACATGCATGCAAATTATAATAACTATTTGTTTTGATACATTTTTATTAGCATGTTCGCATTAATTGTTCGTCCAGTTTATTGTATTTAAACAGTTTTAGTTTAGTAGTTTTAATTATTATGATTTAAAATAATTTTGTACGACGGCCGCTCTGAAAAAAGAAACACATTTAACAATGGTCAAAGCTTTTCACCATGGATACGTATACAATAAAACCGACAAATACAACACAAAAAATAATGTTTTTTCTCGTTACTTCTTCGTTATTTACGTTCATCTAGCAGCTTACAACACATAATCTTTAGAAAATTCCAGTCAACCAACCCGTTACCTTGATTTGGCGGCCAGGGCGGATTGGAGTCAGCGAACTCCCATAAGGACTATAGAATTGCGTTGATTAATTTTTTCGTTAATGAAACTTAATCTTGCGTGCAGGGTTCTGTGTGAATATTTTTGTTATACTATATATATATTAAGATCATACCTTCAAGCACAGTCATATCCCATCGCAAGCCGTAGTTGGTATTAAGTTCTGGGACCGTAGATGTATCCTTTCATCTCTCCCTGTCCTCCCTTTATTTCTTCATGTTGTGTGTGCTATCTTCATCACAATAACTTCTGTACCCCCTCGTCACCTTCTATTCTTCTTCTTCGTC
Organism: Echinarachnius parma; assembly: GCA_037951105.1. Taxonomy (NCBI): domain Eukaryota; kingdom Metazoa; phylum Echinodermata; class Echinoidea; order Clypeasteroida; family Echinarachniidae; genus Echinarachnius; species Echinarachnius parma. The sequence continues at coordinate 77,533 of JBAMJV010003638.1, read as the reverse complement.
CATTTCTACTTTTTCTTCCTTTTCCCCTTCTTGTTCATGTAATGTCTTTATGCACTGTTCGATTATTCTGCCTCATTATATCCGTTTTGCTTATTATTCCTTTTGGTCTCCTAATGCTACCTAGAGCTACATAAGTTGCAAGTATTAAATTAATATATATTGATTACATGATTGAAATCTACAATTATACCTCTCAAGAGCTTGCGATATTGTATTGACGTAAAATCGAGGGGGAAAAACAACGTTTAGCCAACGTTGGCCTACGGTAAATTCACAACCATATTTTTGCAGTCGGCGAGCTGACGTTAAAACAACGTTAAGCCGACGTTGGCTGTTGACTGTTGGCAAACTGGTCGGCAAATGTACGTTGAAACAACGTTGGGTGATAGACGAACAATCATATTTATATGGTCGAAAAGCAAACGTTGGGCCAACGTTTCGCCTACTACGTTGGATATTGGTTGGCTAGTTGACGTCGTACTAACGTTTGACAAACAACCGCATTACGACGGTAGGCAAGCCAACGTAGGGCCAACGTTCACTTATATAGTCGTATGAACGTTGGGGTTTAGTCGGCTCAATGTTGGCTTGACGTCAGAAATAGCAAAATAAAAGGTTGGGAAAACGTTGGCGCAACATTGGCAATTGACGTTGGCTTATGGGGGTTGGGCCGACGAGGACCCAGCGGCAAGAATGACGTGGGCAAAACGTCACGTTTTGACGTTGGCCCAACATGACCGCCTACATTGGGCCAACGATGGGCCAACGTAGCATTGTTATCTGGGTAAGGATACACATTTATTATTGAAACTAAAGCGTATAACAGAGACATTTTACTACTAGATTAAATATCTAATCGATTCAAATTAAAATACAATATTTCATTTTCGCTCGCTTGAAATTCGCTATAAAGGCATCTGGTCAGCAGATTAAGAAATAATTAAGTTATAGAAGTTTGATTGGAGCAAAGAAAAAAAACTTAACACGTTGCTTTTTTATGTTGTAAGTGTGGGTAACAGGAACTACTTAAAACTATATAAAGTCATAATCCTACGTTATATATTGGAATCAATAAAGGCCGGAATTTTACTAGAATAGATTGTAATACGGTAGCGCGTACCGTATAGATGGCCCGCAGCCGTGGGGCCTTTCTGCATGTTCTGAATATGTTCTGCGAGATTTGACCAATTGGCGTCGGAGTCGCTGTCGTCTGTGCTGTCACGCGCGCTCAGTTCCATTCAACCAACACACTCTAGTAGGCGGTGTCAGACACAATGTTCCCGATCCATCTTGAATATACTAGATTATAGCTATCTAGATAATTCACTTACGTAGGTGACAGACAGGCTACGAATGATCTAGATAGCATATTCTAATATATTGATGGGCCATTGCGCATGCGTCGGTCAGGTAGCTAGATTTCGATCGCGATATCGATTATACTTACGTTATGAGACAGTGCTTGCGCTGAGCGCCGAGATGTCCATAAACCAGACAGAAAATAAGAATGAAATTTGTATAATTTAGCAAATGTTACAACAAAATTTACCAATAATATGAACATCAGCCAAAATATGACTGCAGAACGGTAAAACAGTCGTCCATTCTTGTATTATGAGTGTTTTTTCTGGGCGCATGTCACGCGTTGTTGAATTGCCTTTGACCAAAGACTGTAGAATTACAAGACAGCTCACTGGCGGTCGCGCAGCGATGTCCCTTCAAACAGAATGAAGATTCAAATCGAGCTAAAGAGAAAGTTGGGTACAACCAGAGGTTTGGGTACAGTACTGAATCTTGTTTATTTTAATTAATTAAAAAACATTTACAAATTATTGTCGATGAGCTTTTTTGGAACAAATGTTCCCTTTGTTAGTATTAATTTAAACAAAAGTAAGGATCAGAACGTACTTACTTAAACTCGGCAAATTCAGGCTAGTATGACGATTGAACATCAGCTTATCTCCAAGTTGAGTACACCTGGGGGACACATTGTTTTTCTAATTCAATATTGTCTTTGTATATGTAAAAATATTTAAAAATTATTCTGGATCGCGTTTTTACGTTTAGAATTATAGCTGTGAGAAATATATTTTTTGAAATTTAAAGATCTTACCGTGTAGAGAAAAAAATGGCAATGGCTACTCGCGTATTTTAATCTTAACGCGCGCTCAGTCCGCGCACTGTCTTTATTCAATTCTTTATTATTGTACGCGCATCCAAACGCGCAAAACAAATTTCACGCGCGATATGCAAATTTGGGGTCATCAAACTTTATCACGTGTTCTTGAAGTTATTTTTAGTCAGGCGAAGTAAACATTGTTATTGTGACGACATAATGAAAAGCCTGCGTATCAAAGTGCGTGATAATTGTGCACATCACTTTGTACAGGATAATTGTACAGTGGTCGGTCACGTATGTGCACGCTGGAAAACCTATGGGCGCTGCCATGTACGGTACGCGACCGGCCTTTCCCGTAACATTTTTCTTGATTTTTATGTCGAGTTGTCTTATTGGCTTACTGAGACATCTCTCTGATTCTTTATCCAATCAGAATAGTTATAAGATGTTTTAACAAAAACGGCTACGATCAGCTGATCGTCAGCTTTCAAATGATATACAAATCAATGGACAATTTTTTTTTTTTCAAGACTTTAGTAGGCCGCGAAGATTGGGTGAAAATGCAAGTAAAAAGAGCCAAATTTCAAGGTTATTTTCAAATTTAAATATTCAAATTTCTAGAGTTTTTACATAAATTAGGTTTTCATGGAAGTAATGTTCTTTGTTTATATTTTCATTATCATATTGACAGTTGCAACTCTTAAATGTCAGTTTTTAAGCTACAACTTTCTGAAGTTGGGAGAAAAATATCAAATTTTCGAAAAATTCGGACAGCCGCATTTTTATTGCACTTTATATCGACCGTGGAAGGAAATACGGACATACACGATGTGTTTTAGGAAAATTAGATATGTATTTATACAAAATTCACAACAACTTGTCGTTATTTTGTTTTATTTTCTAGATATAAAATTAACAATTCACTCTAAAAGCAGCTGAAGCAACATTCGTGCGCGACTCCATTGGGAGTTTAGCCATGTCTAGCGGCGTGGCTATCCTTCGCCATTGCATGTTACGCAAATTCCAGCATGAATCTAAACCAATGAGTGCGCGGAACTCACTCACGCCGTCGCAGCGTTATGAGCAACAAACTCGGTAATTTATTTATTATCTGATTATGAAATTACATTTAAACTAGTGAAATCGATGTCAGATTTACTATTTAATCCAGGTAAGATGTTTTATCTAATTTATTTCATTTTAAAAGCTGTTATTTCGTGTTATTCGAAAAGTTCGACGGTAAATCAATGACGAGGGGCAAAGCACGTGAAATTATTCAGACCGCCGTAAGCAGCTGGATAGCGATGCCGACGCGCTCGGGTATGGTCTTACGCGCAGAACCGTATGATTTGTTGTTCATGAGATTTACGGCTAACAATTTTTCTGAGGAATTTAGCTAAAAACTGACTATTTAAGAGTTGTAACACCCAATCAATAAATCAAGAACAGGTCCCAAATATTACATTTATGACACTCGCTTTGTCGGGAAAACTCTAGGTTTTTCAATATTTCGTCTTAAAAATAGGCTTTTAATTCATCCGTGAAAGCCTTTTTGTCATATTTAACCCCTTTTTAAATGTCTTATATAAATGTGAATATTCAGTTAAATTGAATACAAACATATCGATAAGAAAGAGTAGGATAAGAAGTTTGTTGTAAAATGATCCATATTTCTTCCACAATGCTGAATTTCTAAATAAAAGAGAAATTATGAAAGCTAGATTGAGTTCCGAGTTCAAATTGACGCAACGTTAAGCGGTACGATTGCTCGCAGAGTTTACACTAGATCATTGCACGCGCAACGCCGGAAATGCGCGACGCTGATTGGTGCCAGCAAACACTGTTGTGTCATTGGGGTATCATGGCAGCGAGCATAGAACTTCCATACGTTGTGTACAACGTGCACATACGTGCGGTCTTTCCATTAAGCGTCTTTGCTTTGACGCGATGCGGCGCTTGCAGGCAGTCTGTACTATACTGCACAGAGCCCTCGGAAGTCAACTCACATCACAATGCTGCATTGTGTACTTATTTTCGTTCTTCTTAGTATATTTTAATTGTTTTGCTAAGGCATATAGTATATTTGAACGTAGGGATTTAGTCATAATTAGTCACTGAACGATAATTTGGTATTTCAGGTGTCCATTGCGATTTATTCTCTACAATATTGATCCTTTTGCGAAGGCTCGAAATTGTTCGCTGTATAATTATAATGCAGGCGGCATTTGACGCATTTGCGCACAGACGCACGCGCCGTGATGTAACAATACGAGATTTGAATGATTGAAGTTAGCAACTAAATTAGCCATTGAGCATCCTCTTTTACGGGTACAACATCACAATAGTTGCTAACGTAAACAAAAATAACAGGATTTTTTGCGAGGAAATTCAACATCGGTGACAGACAGAAAATCCCGCGAAAAATCGCGGTAAAATTTCTCGATAAGGGAGAATTTTTTTGGTTCGTTGCAGGATTTTTCACGGGATTTTTCGCGGAATAATTGATGTCAGACAGCCAATTATCTAGATAGCTATTATCTAGATGCTATATTATACAAATAGTGCATGGGTTGGAGTTGAATATACCAGAATAGACAACGATACATTTTTAATTTCTCGAGAGCGATTATATTGCATCGAGGCCGCAGGTAGCCTTTAACAAGGCTTCGTGTCTCAAGCAAGCAATGGCTGCGCTGCATGCAAGATCAGGAATGACTGAACGCCTGATGGAGGCTATCTGGCGAGTGATGAATTCACGTGCGATGTCTCGGCAAGAGAGTGTGTATTGTAGTCGCGCTGTCCAGGCGTTCCGTGCATTCAACTCAGCTCAGACGAGACAGGCTTGTCAAAAGACTAGGCCGCAGGCCGAGTGCAATATAATCGCACGAGAGAAATTAAAAATGTAGAGGTGTCTATTATGGAATATTTAACGACAGGAATCATGTTCTATTTGTTATATAAGATGATTATTTTGAGGAACTGATTTTGTTATCATGTTGATAAACCCAAATTGACCTTGCTCAAATTGTGAGTGTTCTCTCGTCGGCCCTGCGTACTTTGTACAAGGGCCAGCGCGTATTAAAAATAATTGCGCGCTCTGCGCATTTTCCCTAAGAACAAGCGCACAAGCGCACATTACGCACACCAAGGCCATCCCCTGCGCAGTTATAGTGCATATGCACTATAACTTTACCATTTAAGCATCAGTAATCAACCAATAGGAATACTCAATTTCCCTTAATTATGACGTCATCATCTTATATACTAGTATATTGGCTCTGTCTGACACCGCCTAGTGAGAGTCACAATGGCTGCTGCGCATGTGGTGTACGCGCTGCTAATTATGCATGGCTCGTGCATATGAGTAAATACCGTATAAGCAAATAAAAGGAATTGAATACTAAACAAAATGAGCGAATCGGGGGGGGGGGGGGGGGGGGGGGTGAACGGAATTTTAAAATAAAGCCGCCGCTCGTTTTGATAGAATACTTTGTGTTCAGTGTTATAGTTAGGTATGGCCTGTTTTAGACGCGACGCCTTGTTAAAAGGCTACATCAGAGATGGAATGACCAAAGTTTTAATCACTTTTTATCAAGTTTAAGTTACGTATAGTTTATATAAAACAAAAAAACACATACCAAGTTATAAAATAAAATAATACAAAGGGCAATGCCGAATGTGAAATGGGATCATTTTGCTAGTGGCTCAAACACAATCCAATTGTTCTTCTTCTTCGTCTTCATAATAGTAATGCTCCTTTCTTTTCCGCAACATAATATACATCCATATACAATAATATAATTATAGTTCCTATTCTATAATAGGAAAGCAATTATCCCCCTTGTTTGCTCTCAGTGTCCCATTCCGGTCTAATTTGATTAAAATATCGGGATTCTCCCCACGCGTATTGTAACATTACTGTTGACATACAATAAACTGTTAAAACAAGTTTCAAGTTTCGATCATAATTCTCTTACAATTCGATTCCGTTATTGAAATATCGATATATATTTTCTATATACAGATGCCAATTCTGACCTATACTACACCGATGTGGCCATTGAAGAAAGAGATCGATTATTACAGGATGTGTCAAACAAAAATTATCCAACTTTTGCCAGGCTCCTGGGATATCGCTAAAGTTGGGTCATACTATTCCGCTATTTTATTCTGGCTTTACTTAATGAAAACAAATTGAGATATCATTTTCAATCCTGTATCGATTTTTTGTCCTGGCCCAGTTCCTTGTTATCGTGTCATTGCAATAAAACCGCGGCAATCCTATACACACTTCATATGTCTTCAGAACGTATTATTTTACTCCCTTTTAACACGATGTTCATCTTTCGTTTTACCATTTCAGCTTGTTGTTTTGTACTTATAGTTGTTTGGTATAATACAATGTTTATAATAGAAGTAGTAGTAGTAGTAGTAGTAGTAGTAGTAGTAGTAGTAGTAGTAGTAGTAGTAGTAGTAGTAGTAGTAGTATAATCAGTAATAATAGTAGCATCAGTAGTAGTAGTAGTAGCATCAGTAGTAGTAGTAGTAGCATCAGTAGTAGTAGTGGTAGTAGTAGTAGTAGTAGTAGTAGTAGTAGTAGTAGTAGTAGTAGTAGTAGTAGTAGTAGTAGTAGTAGTAGTAGTAGTAGTAGTAGTAATTGTAGTAGTAGAAGTAGTAGTAGTAGTAGTAGTAGTAGTAGTAGTAGTAGTAGTAGTAGTAGTAGTAGTAGTAGTAGTAGTAGTAGTAGTAGTAGTAGTAGTAGTAGTAGTAGTAGTAGTAGTAGTAGTAGTAGTTAGTAGTAGTATAATTTTAACGATTTTTCATTTTATCATATTTTAATTTTTAAAATTCTGACTGTACCATTCTTTTTCAGACATACTGTATAGTAATATTAAACGTGGACGTACTGGTATTGTTATAATAAGAACCGAAGCAGCAGCAATAACAAAATAAGAATTAAACCAGTACGTTTTCAATTATAATCATAATTGATATCACTTTTTATAGGAAACATAGCACATAACCTAATAATCTAATAAGTGAGACAGTTCATTTCCCGGCTAACCAATATTAACTTCTAATGTCATATTGAACTCACTAAATGTAACATATTTTGCTCCATAACGAGTGCTATAATAATTCATAATCTGCTAAGCCCAATATGTTTGAGACACGAAATACAATGATTGATACATACATGTATCAATTTATGTTTTATTACCCGGTTTCCACGAGTCTCTCGCATGTCTAGGACAATCACGATGAAAGCAAAACCAAGAAAATAAGATTGATTGAGACGAAGCCATATAGTTATCCTTGACATTACTAAAATATGATTTATTTGAATATATAGTTTGAGTCGAACTTACTCAGACCTGCTGCTATGAAGGAAAGTTCATAATTTAGCTAGATACGTTGTTTACAAAATACGCGATGTACAAATTAAATATGTCATCTCGTTCTCTTTTCTACGTTTCTGACAAGCTGACAATATTGCTTTACAATTGCTGCTTATTTTTCTGATGAATGTTTTTTTTTTTCTCTCTAAAAGGTCAAGCGCTCTACAGCGTTCAGATATTTCATCTTTTTATGTGGAGTTGTTTAGAGGAAAATCTGACGTTGTTCTCGGAATGCGTGGGGACGAAATTTGGTTCTTATTATTAATTTAAAGACAGTGGGCAGTTCGTCATTCTAAAGAAAAAAAAGTCAACCAGTGAAATGTCATCTTCCAAAATGTGTTTAATTGATATGTCGACCCCTTGTACTCCTTACCTAGAATTTGTTTTCGATGTTGTTATAACCATTAAAGTATACCTGTATTTTGCAACTTTTTTTTTTTCAGGAAGGCCGAAGGCGTGCTACTTTGTGGATGAAAATGATACAAATGTGGAGTTGATTGTTATTTGTGTACACCTATTTCCGAACATTAGATTTAAAACAATTCAATAAATACGAACGGTTTCTGTATTTTTAATTGTTGTTTGTATGCACCTTTTCCGAAGAATGTAATTAAAACCTGAGCTAAAAACGCATTTCGACATAATGTTTTACGTAGAAAACTGGTTACAAAAAACACATGTTGTACGTGTACGAATGATTATTATCTCTATGATGCACACACTAGTGTGAACCACCCATCTCTCTTCCTCTCTTCCCCCTCTTTGTTTTCCTTCAAAATTAATTCATATCTTTAAAAAGACGTTTCCTTAACACTCTCCGAGTAATATTATCCGTAAGTCTATGATTACATTTTAATTATTTCCGTAAAAGAGTTTTAAAACTCATTTATAATCTGCATGGTGAATATGCGGGGATGCACGCAATCATGATAACTTGGAAAATTGGAGGTTTGAATTACGATTTTGTTACGCAAAACAAGTTCGTAAATCCGCGTAACGTGGTTATTATTGATGAGTTAAATTATAGGACACGTATTTCAACAGAAACCTAGGAGGGTGTTAGTAGGAAGAAAGGATTAATAATGGGAAACACGACTAATACTTCTCATAATAAACATTTCAATATTGTTTGTCTACCTCCTTGATCGGGGATCCCCGGTTCTTTTTCATGGTCGGTAAAATTCATGTTTTTTTATGAGACAGTGATTAGGAATGTGTTGTCTATCGACTATGGGGAGAAGAGTCTTTTACAGGAACTAGAGTCTCTTGGGCAACCCTCTGGCACGTACGAGTAGAAGACTTTCTTATTTCGTTCATTATGATATTCAGTTATGATATTTTGTTGTTTCTGTTCCTGGAAATATAATAAATAATCAAATAAGCATATTATGAGTAAATAGTTAGTCAGTCACCTGATAGGTATTGTAAAGTCATTATATTACATAGATCGGAGATTATCGTAACAATTATTTGTCAACATATACCATCCGGAAGGATAGCGCAAATTTGATCATTTCCCCTGGAGATTCTACAAATCTTTTTTACAAGTAAAGGGGGAAAAGGTTTTGGGAAGCACTATAGATTAATAGGGCAATCTGAAAGCCGCGAGCAAGACAACGAGTGACAATTCGGCACGCGTCGCACAGATATACGAGCTTAGATTAAATGGATCTAGTAACTTTGTTGACTTGTGAACAAAGTGATAAATGGCTGATAAAATGTGTATGTCTCTGCTCGTATATATCCACTGAGTAGTAAGTGACAAGTTCATGATACATGGATGTTATATACGGTAGCTAAGTAATGAGCGAAAATGCAAAGTGGTATTAGTGAACTGTTGTATGTTAACTCACTGCACTGACTTTTTTACACATAGATAACTTTCCAGTGGATAATATTTAAACAAATCGGAAAATTTCAATCTTAAGAGGGTACCACCACCCAAAAATAATATTCTTATTAAAGAAAGGTAGCATCTTTAGTATTCCATTCCGTCAACAAGTTCACAAAAATAATAAGTTTCCAGAAAAAAATTAAAAAATTGGAAACGCATCACCATTCTAATGCATGCGTTCATGCGGTCTGAGTTGCGAAGACTGCGATGCGTGCGGTGAATTGCGATGTGTGTGCAGAGCGAACGAATCGCCCGGGAATCTATTGTCTACAAACGTACGCGTGAATAGCATTGGCGCACTCGCAAATGGTTGGCCCGTATGGAATCAGTAAATAGCAGTGGTTCCGTAAGTGGTGGAAATTAATTGCTTTGTTTATGAATTACACAACCTTTGCAAAATGTTGGGTATCTATTTGATATCACAAAACGGTACCAAAACATATAATAATGTGTTGTTCTTTGCCTGGTGGTCCCCTTTAAATTTCTGTTTAACGAACGGGAAATTCGAGAAAAAACGAAACCTGTTCAATGCTTATATCACGAATACGAATACAACAAGGTATTAGAGATTCACTATCCTCCACACTAATTTTTTTTCTGCACTGGCCCATTCGGGCCAGTGAAATCATAAGATTTAACATTTTACTTGCCCCAATATAAAATTAACCTCTTACTGCTAAATGAGATTTACACGTATGAAATTAGATTGTTCTCTCGTAGCTTAACAATTATTCAGTTGCCCGATTGGGCAAGCAAACTAGACAATTTATCAAATTTGACTTGCCCGACACCAATTTTGTACTTGCCCTGGGCAAGCGGGCAAGTGCTAGTGTCGAGCCCGTTGTAAGTGAGTTTTGTGGTTTTGGACAATGTTACTAGATCCCCCTTTTTTCTGTTATTGGGCTACAGTATAATCGTCATACATCTCAATCAATCGATCTCATTTTACAGAAGCCATGACGTCATAAAAACACTTTTTTAGAATTTTCAAATTTGGACTTCATTTTCAGAAAGAGCATAACAAATAATGTCCAAATACCGAAAATCAAAGGAATAGGTTACGTATTGGCTGAGATATGCCCATCCGAATGAATTTTACTTCAATGGGCAATCAGTGTTATAGTGCACTGGTTCATACATTTATGAACCAGTGCACTATAACACTGATTGCCCATTGACAAAAAATTCATTCGGATGGGCATATCTCAGCCAATACGTAACCTATTCCTTTGATTTTCGGTATTTAGACATTATTTTGTATGCTCTTTCTGAAAATGAAGTCCAAATTTGAAAATTCTAAAAAAAATGTTAATGACATCATGTATGACATCACACTTCACCACTCTATATAAGCAACTAGGAATTACGAGTATAGTAGTTAAATGGATACTACAGTTCTGGTCAAACTTAATTTTAGTAACTAAAACTTGTAAGTTATCATTACAATTTGATAGTTCTGATTTAATGATGCTTGAATATAGTAGAAAAACATATCAACGGCTAAGTTACAGGGCTGTTTTCATTTTTGTTTTTAAATTAGCCGTTGACACACGAGGGATCCCATCAGACAGCTGACATTTTCAACCAGTTTTAAGGGACTAAGTAACATTGTCTAAATCCTCAAAATCCAATTGAAATTCTAGCGGTTCCCTCATACCTTGTTGTATTCTTATTAACAAAAAAGCATTGGGACAGGTTTTGGTTTTTCAAATTTTCCTTTCGTTAAAAAGATATTTACGATTGAGGTGTTCAGATGTCAAATTATCCAACTGATCGTCAGAATCGTGTACAAAGTGAGTGCAATGAGTAAGTGAATGTTACTTTGCATTTTTGCTCATTACTCGGCCATATAAAGTCCATTTAACTTGAAATTTAACTCGGCCATATAAAGTCCATTTAACTTGAAATTTTCACACAACACCCAGTGGACATAATTATCAGATAACAACAATATACATTGTATCAACCACCCATCGCTTTTTGCACATGTCAACAAAGTTACTAGATCCCTTTAATCATTCAATAGAGAGATCATCTGAAATAATTATAAAGCCTTTTTGGTACATTTTGAAGGAGAAAAATTAAAAAAATAGGAGATTTGTTTATTTTAAAAAAATCAATTTATCGAATGTATGTGGCCCCACGTTTCTTTTAAACGGATACATATATCGATATGTTCAGCTGTTTCTGAACCGATTTTAATCAAACTAAGTTTATTCTCTCTGAGAAAGTGTGCATGTGCTTAATCGAATTTTACAATTAGTTTTTCATTACCTCACCAAACATTATATCCTGGAGCGCCCTCTAAACCAAAAATGTACTATCCCTTTAAGATGCATGATACCACATTTATGAGAGCTTTATATAGGGTATAGCTTGGAGTAGCGATGAAAAGTGTTGTGTACTTGTGTGTCTCCCTCTTTCCCCGCTTCTTTATAGGTCAAAGCTGATATTTCAAAGAGGTATTTAATGTTTACTCGTGTGACATTTCATTTTGTAAATCCTGTTTTTGGTGAAAGTTGAAGAGCATGACCTTTTCTCCGAGTTTAAGACTAATTCAATAATCATTTCGAGCCCGGTAAAGATCAAAGTTGTTTGTTGTACAAGTACGTATACAGGGTGACCCAATAGCACGGAACGGAATACATGAAACACATGTTACAACGGGGGAACGAAACAAATAGTTTCTTCGCATGGGGAGTCTTTTACCGAGTAAAATGTTACCAAGATCAACAATTTTGATTCGGCAGTTTTTGTTCTAGAGCGAGTTTAGTGAGACAATGTTTGGCTATTTCTGCCCTGACGAAGATCGTGGTAGTATTGAGTAGTAAGTTCTATACGACTCTCATTTGGTCACATTTCGACAAAACTGTGATGTTTAAATTGGTGACAGGTGTATACAACCCATTTATGATTCCTAACAAGTAGGCTTACGAAGTAGAATCATGTAATTAAATGCGATTTTATGGCACGGTACCTTTCTTTTAAAATTGGACACAATTTGAATCCCACCATTGTGTCTCTAAATTCCATCTGCAACACAAAAAATACAAACCAAAATTGCTGATCTTGGTATAATTTGTTCTCGGTTAATGAAATGTTCCCTATTTAGTGGTGCCATTTGTTGCATTGTATTGCATTGCATCGTATGTATTCCTTAACTTGTGTAAATTATCATAATTGATTTGTAATGTTTTGTATAAAATAAAATTGAAAAAATTGACAAATTTATTAAAAATGACTATCGTCCTGTCATCAGGTCATGGGAAGAACCCGGGTCCGGTTTTTTGGGGCCACCCTATATATAGTAGTACATGATACAGAGCGAACCCAGAACCTCCAGCTGTAAGTTACTGCATGTTGTCTTGCTAACAGTGAACATTCGAGAAAGATCAGATTAATGTCAGAGCTTCACCGTAATTCCAAGCACTGTTTTTTCCCATAACTTTGAATAACTCTGAATCGTGCTTAAATTTCCCCTTTTCATGTTTGTATTTTTGTACATTTTGCTTAACACGTGAATTCGTGTCACATGGCCAGGTTGTAGCTGTTTTTTGAAATAATATTTTCGGACTATTTTCCTGATTGAATGCTTTATTCAAAAGGATAATACACTGATGGTTAAACTTACTTTAAGTATTTAAAACTTGTAAGTTATCATAATTTTGTTTAGTTGAATTGAATGATGCGTGAAATGCGTATAAATTGCAGAATTTACACTGTCCTTCGAAATAAGTTACCAAGTGACGTTCGTAATGTTCAGTGCATGGACATTTTCCAGAAGCATTATGAAGGTTTTTAAAATTATTTTACCCAAAGCTAGTATAACTGTATACTGACAGTTGTTAAGTTCTGAAGAGAGACAATGGTCTTTTTTTTGTAGCGCCTCGAGTAAGTGTTTAGAGAAGTGCGCTATATACGTATTTATATCATTTTTATATATTATAGAAAAACGTATCAAACAAGGCTGTTTCCATTTAAGAACAGCCGTTAACACAAGAGGGTGCCATCCAAAACATCTGACTGTTTCAACCATGTTTTATAAAAACAAATTTGAATGTGTTGTTTGGTTAAAATAATTATTTAATAGAGAGATCATCAAAATCAATTTCAAAGCCACTTTGCTACATTTTGAAAAATGTGTAGGCTTTTGACATATTTGACATGTTTACATTTAATTATCGAATATCATGTGTTTTAAATGCGCAAATCTGATTGGTCGAAACGCGCACATTTTCTGAATTAAAATTAATTGCAACCGTTGAGCAATCGATTGTAAGCAGCTTTCGCATCGGTACGGTAAGGGAAGACGACGGTAGAAATCACTCAACCGAGATTGGCCTGTAATAATTAAACCCCCGTCTCCATTACGAACCGTTTTCGCTATATCGGACTGGGATGTCCATGGCTAGAGTGCAGGTTACGCGTGGATGGGTGTCAGATTTACACGCAAATATGGCTATTTAGTCGTGCGAAGGGAATGGACGTTAAATTGGCCCACAACCGTTGCGCTATCGAAGAAGACAACGTACGCGTTAGCTCGAGGTACGCGCATGCACATATCGAGTTTCTTGCTTCAGTGAACGTACTCTTCCGCTTCCGTCGCGATGCGAAAGCTGCTTTGTATCTCTTGCTGCAACGGGGCCCAGGTGAAATAAACATTCACCATGCCATCCAAAATACCATCTTTGGTATTAACTCACACAGCGTTAAATGTTAGTATATTGCAAAACAAAAGTCAAAGCTATATGTTTTGTGAAGAACTATGTAACGTATGAAATCTATTTTAAACTTTTGATCACAATACAATATTTTACCTCCGAAATTTTCGGCCGTCATCTACAACCTTCGTCAGCGATGTGACCCGACTTGACCTTTCGTGAAGTAACGTAACGATCTACAACCGGGCCTTTCAACCTTCACTGAACCGAGACGGGGGCGATGCAAGCTACCGAATGTCTACGACCCGATGATCAAACGTTACGTCACGAAAGGTCAATCGGGTCACATCGCTGACGAAGGCTGTAGATGACAGCCGAAAATTTCGGAGGTAAATATTTGTATTGTGATCAAAAGTTTAAAATAGATTTCATATTAACTACCAATACAGATGAACTTTCATAGTAAAACTATGTAACGTCTTTTGCACACTCGTTTAATTCGACGTAAGTGCTTGTTACATCCACAGTGTGTACAGTTATATCCCGTTTTACCCTAGGTAATATGAATTGTATATGCACTTTTGTATGTGTTAAGCCCGGCGCAGACAGAGCCGACTCGACTGGTTGTCATTCCGATCGGCTCAGTTTTCAGTGCCTCGCGACACACATTTTGCCAGTCGAGAGACAGTCGGATGCCAGTTGGTGCCGATTCAACACGATAAAACTGCTCCGACCGACCGGGCCCAACTCTAGCCTGATTAAAACCAGTCGGATCGGGTCGAGTCGGCTCTGTCTGCGCCGGGCTTTAAACGATCACTGGCAATAAGCATTTGTTTCATATGTATGGGCCCGAATCGTTCATAAGGCCATGAAAAACTAATAGTTGGATTGGCGTAACCCGCCCGACCCTAAAAATACCGCCGACCCTAAAGGTTTTTCTGATTTGTTTTTTTGTTTTTTTTTTCAATTGCGATATGTGTTATTTGTGTGTTATATGTGTGTTTTTGTGTATTTGTGCGAATCCTGAAAAAAAAAAAAAAAAAACCTACCTACCTACCCTAATGTTTGGTTGCCCGTTACCTCAATCCAACCCAAAAAAATTGGCCTAAGTGTGTAAAATAATTATATTGATGCATAATGATTGTTCAAACTTTGTATATAAAAAATGAAATGAAATTAAATGAAATATACATTGTACATACTGTGTATATCTTTGATTGAATACACTTTAAATTGAAATACAAATTCAATTCCAAGAACTTAACGCTTGAATTATGGCAGAGTGATTTTATCTGTCGAACTAAATTAAATTGGACACAGTACATTGCAGAATTTCGCTGGATAAATCGTCCCCGAGACCTCCGAAGTGCTAGAAATGTGCTTTAGCACACTTAGCTAATATAATGTATTCAACAAAAGTTACATATTTTGTGAAGACTTATTTAAATCTGTCATAATTGGATCAACTGTTGTTTTAATATCAAATCCATCTCAATTATATTTTAACATCGGCGACCCTTTCTTTTCACCCCGTCTGTATATTGATCGTTGATTGATGGTTTGTACTCTAGAGGTGGCAGGCTAAACGATGTTTTCATATACTCGATAATTATTCCCCTACGGCGTATAAATATTGACGCGGCACGTCTGCCGGGCATCCGAGGGGAAAAAAAGGCTGGCATTAAACTAAATTCCCACGTATCTTTCATTTTGTATACATTCTGGCCAAGGTTCAGCGACATTTTGACGATTTATAGGCCATATGCTTTTGTTTGAATGATTTTCTTCAAACATATCAAAACAACGTTCGATCTGTTTACTATACACAATTTGAATAATCTGTTTACTCGAACAGTCTTGGTTTCGCCAGAAAAGTACAAAACAATTTAAGTATGGATTGATTCCAAACGCCGGACATGGTACAGTATAGAGGGAATTCTAAACAATGATAGATAACGATTTAATATGTAAGCTACAACATATGTCGGGCGTTCGCCCCGCGGCGAAGTTCGCTATCGATCGTCATAGTACTTGAAGACATTTTCGAAAATTATTCCGTTCTTGATCCGTTTAGACAAATAATGGCCATCACAGAGGGAGAAATGTTGCAAAATATTTACTTCTCGGACTGCATGATATATGAGAAACATTGACTGCAGACGTAGCTTGCAGACAGTGTGTCCTCCCAGAAATGTCGACAACCTTCTATATGTTCTGTTGGCCCCATAAAATAAAAGGAACAACATAATATAAAACAATAAAACAACATTTATTCAAGCCTGAAATGTACATAGTATTGGTTGGCCCCAACAATTTCCGTAGAAAGTGGACTGTCCTTTATATCATTATTATTACTACTATTACTAGCATAAAAAGTACAGTGTGACCCCCAAATACCTGTAAGTATTAGATATGATTTGTTTTAAATCCCATTCAATAGGTATTTCAGCATGATTTAAATCAATATTTTTGAACGGTTAATACATGTACAACAATTCAAATTGTCTGATAAATAGTCACAGGAGCATGTCTTATGAATGTCTTATGAATATCCCAAATAATATAGTATTTGTCGAATTTAAGCAAAATCACTTATAGAGCTTTTCCTTTCGTTTGTGTACTTTATTGTTTGGCTTATGGTAACAGTGAATAAACAGTAGAGTGAAATGGGTTTAGATTTGTCGAATTTCCCTAATTACCATGATGTTGGAGACATGTATGATTGAATGAAAAGCGTTCCAGGAAAAGATTGTCCATGTTAGTCAAAATCGAAATGGGCAGTATTGGTGATACAATCTGACTATCACTTTTGTTTACCAGATTAACTGCGTTTTTTTTATTATAATGATATGAGCCAGGTGAGCTCAAATATCACTTTTGGAAAGATCTCATGATATTATGTATGAGGTTAATGGTTCACACTGAAGGGATCTAGTACCATTGTGAAAATCTTCAAGACTTACCTGGAACCACTTTGTATTCATATTTAATAGAATCATGGAACAGTTTTAGGCTGTCCAAATTTCTCTTCCGCTATAAAGGTATTAATTTGTTTGAAGTGTTCAGATTAATAATTATCTAGTGGATAATTATAACTGTGTGCAACTGAACAGTGCAATGAGTTAGTGAACATCACTTTTCATTTTCTCCCATTGTATACCAGTCCTGGGCCCCGTTGCAGAAAGAGATACAATCGATTGTAAGTTACAATTAATTGTAAGTCGTATCATGTGTTCTATAGATGCGCGAATCTGATTGGTTGAAACGCGCAAAGTTGCTGACTTACAATCAATCGTATACTTACAATTGATTGTATCTCTTTCTGCAACGGGACCCTGCTCATATGACATTCATTTACCATGGAATTTCCACACCCAGTTGACATAATCAGATCGCAGAAATTCACATTTTGTTTACTATCAACCATTTGCCAGTTTGTGCACATTCCAACAAAGTTTATAATGATCGCTTTAAAACACCCCAGTTGTATCGTCACGTTGTGGCCGTAATGGCCTAGTCGCATCGCACCGTTTCTCCTTCCGTTTCCTATATCCAACGACAATTAATGTGGCGAAACGGCCAGTATGCAGCACATTTTGAAGTTCCATGACGATTCGCTTCACGCGAAACGGAGCCGAATCAAAAGTATCCTACTACTTAACTAGTCCATTCTGAACTTGGCCTGCATCATTCCGGATGTCGAACGAATATGAAACGGAAGTAGAAACGCGGATCATGAGTTGGTTTTAATTAATTGGAACTTGCCACATTAATTGTACCTGCATGGAAAGGCCCAATAAATCAAACGTTTTACATTAAAGGTAGTGTTGAGTATTGGTATTTCCCGAAGTGCCCCCCCCCCCCCGATATTTTGTTGTGAGATAATGAAAAACTGTCAAATTCGAAAGAACATACAATTTTAACGACAGAATAAACTTTATTTGATCAAAATCGGTTCAGAAACGGCTGAAATATCCATAAATATATTTTTATTCAAAATGTTTTTTCACCGGCAATCACCGGGCGATATTTAGACTTTTTAGACAAATTTTAAAAAAATGCTCGAAGACTACTTTGAAAAAAATCAGAATAGGTTTTTAAAAAGTCGTTGATGATATCTCTATTGAATCATTATTTTAACAAACATTAAATGCACAATTTTGTATGAAAAAAGGCTAAAACCAATGATTTTTTTTAAATAGCACCCTCTTGAGTTGTAACGGCTCTTTTTGAATGATAACAGGGGTTTTACTTAGTCGTTTGTAATTGTGTATACTTTTCGAGCATGGTGAAGTTATAACTATTACTTTGTACCGTAATGGTACAGGTTTTGGTTACTAAAGTTAAGTTTGACCAATACTCAACTATCCCTTTAAGGGCATTGTTTAGGGTTTTGAGGGCCTATTCGTAACGTTTACGTGGGTAAACACAACGGTAAACTGCCAC
Source organism: Echinarachnius parma (assembly GCA_037951105.1). NCBI lineage: Eukaryota > Metazoa > Echinodermata > Echinoidea > Clypeasteroida > Echinarachniidae > Echinarachnius > Echinarachnius parma. Next base: position 59,014 of record JBAMJV010003638.1, on the reverse strand, counting down.
TTGGTCTAACCCCGCTTCGTCTAATATCCGCTTCGTCTCATCCCACATAGTCTAACTCCGTTTCGTCTACAACCACTTGGTCTAATATCCATTTGGTCTCCAACCCACTAAGCCTCTTAGCCAGTTCGTCTAATAACCATTTGGGCTATACCCATTTTGTCTAATACCCACTTGGTCCAACACCACTTAGTCTACCTGCCAGATCGTCTAATCACCAGATTGTCTAAAATATTCGATTCGTCTATTATCACTTTGTCTATTTATCAGTTCGTCTAATTACCACTACGTTTAATACCCATTTGGGCTACACCCACTTCGGCTATATATCCAGATGGGCAATTCATCACTTGGTCTAATCACCATTTCATCAACTTCCCGTTTGGTCTTATAGACAGTTGGGCTACTCCCACTTGGGCTAATGACCACATGGTCTACTAACCATTTAGTATAATGATCACTTGGTCTAAAGGTCTAATGTTAGGTTGGTGTAAAGTTGGATAGTTGTAATTCAGGGTTAGGGTTGTTTAGTAATATTTTGCATCGTCCACCTCTAACTTGTAAAACAGTTCAAGAAGTGTCTTAACCCATGTTAAATCCTATGCATCCGTACCAAACTAGACAAGTTAAACCCCAAAAAATACCAGCTTATAAATAACGAGTGTAATATATTTTTTTGAAAGCCTAATGTTGCCCTATAAATATGTGTGAAATATCTGGATATTAACCTGTGAAAGTAATCATGTTTGCTCTTCTCTGTAGTCAAATGAACTCTACTAGCAGAAATCGTTTTATATGTGTGCCAAATGTTGCCTATGAAATTGTTTGATAAATTGTCAAAGCATTAAAGCTTTTACAGTGGCAGCAGCATTTGTTGCAAGCTTAATATTGCCATTGGAAGATGTGGGTGACAAACTTCTTGCCAAAGCATTCAAGTATTTCTTTTATTTTTCTGTTGTAGATATTTGTAAGACTATTGATGCCTTGAAATGCCGTGTGTGCTACTTACGGGGAGGGGAGGAGGGGAGGGGAGTATAAGAATCGCTTTGTTTTGAGATGCGAGATATATAATTGTGATAATTCATAAACAATGCAATTAATTACCACCACTTACGGTACACTATTATTTCCTGGTTCCGTACGCGCCAAACACTTGCGAGTACGCCAATGCGCCAATGCTATTCACGCGTACGTTTTGAGACAATAGAATCCCGGACGATTTGTTCGCTATGGACAAAGGTAGTCTTCGTACATGCAGACCACGTACATGTCCGGCAAGCTACTTGCCGGACATGGTTACTTTTGTTAAGCTTGCCGACGAGGAGTCTGACGTCATACGCATATTATTTGCATACATTACAGAAGCGGTCTATTGAAATCTAAGTTGTAGACCAAATGAGAGTAGCCCTTTCAGTCATTAGACCAAATGAGAATTAGACTAAATTGTAATTAGCCGAAATAGTGTTTAGACGAAATGGCTATTAGACGAATTGCTTGTAGACCAAGTGGAAAATAGACCTTTTAGTATTAGACGAAATGGAAATAGACTAAATGGATATTAGACCAAGTGAAATACAGACCAAATGGTTATAGACCAAACGGTAATTAGACGAATTGCATATAGACCAAATGAAAAGTAGCCTAACTGAGAATTATACGAACTGGTATTAGACGAAATGATCATTAGACGAAACGAAGAAAAAACCAAGTAGACGAAGTGACAATTGGCCCATTTGGTCATTAGACGAAACGGCAATTGCATAAGTGGGCATTAGACCTAGTGATGATTATACCAAATGCTACTTAGACCAAATTAATAGTAGACCAAATGGGTTTAGCCGAAGTGGAGTTAGACGAACTGATAATTAGACAAACTGGTATTAGACCAAGTGAATATAAACCAACACAACGTAGGATAGATATTTGAACTATTTTCTTTTTATCTATCTAAAATTCAGTTTGTTTAAACATGTTAAAAATATGGTTTGTATAACGTCGCATTTGATGCATGTGTGTCATCCATGGAAATATGAATAACAGTAAATAACAAATCTGTTCTTGAGACGGTTACGATGTATTCCATTGTGAGTGTGAATGATGACGTGGGGAAGTTTCCGGTGGCACCGTGTAGCAGTTTCTAAAACACATGTTGATCAAGAGATATTAGAGGAGGGGATAGATTCGGAAACGGGTATTTTATGCAAAATTATATGAGATAAACAAATGGAAGCAGGTAGGTGTTATGAATCTGTTTATATTGTTATGTTCAAGGTAAAAGTTTAAGTAGCCTGCACCTGTCCTAAACGTGACATCATAGAGTAACGGGTATAACGTCATAATGTGATGACAACTATCGATGGCTTCGATCTGGCTCCTAGAAAACAAAATGTCTCTATCAATTTCGTAACATTCTGTTATATGACAACATCAAATATCATGTATAATGCAGAAATAACTGCAGATAATCAGTATACGGTATAACGTTTTTCGCTTGACAATATTGAGTTAGTTATCGTTGTTTAATTTGCTCGATGAAATACGGTTATCTCATAAGTGCGTATTTTTTTATTTGTCGACTTTGTTGTGCGAAGTAGACACTCTAAAATGGAAAGAGGAAGAAGTAAAGAAGGAGATGGATGATGACGATGGTAATGATTATTATTATTATCAGTGATGATGATGATGATTGTGATGATTATGACGATGATGATGATGATGATGATGATGATGATGATGGTGATTGGGATAATGATGATGATGATGATGATGGTGATGATTGTGATGATGAAAGTTATGATAAGGATGATGAAACTTATGTTAAGGATGATGATGGCGAAATATATACATACAGGTGTTGCGGATGACGACAACTGACAAGGATGATGATGTTGATGATGATGCCAATGATGATGATGATGATGATGATGATGGTGATGATGTAATGGTGATTGCGATAAACATATAGGAAGGAAAAAAAGATGAACATGAAGGAGGAACAATTATCGAGGTCAGTATAAAGCGAAGTGTCCGACCAAGAATGAGTCAAAAGAGGGAAACAAACCTAGAATGGAGCCAATCGAATTTGTCATTAATAACAGTACAGTAGGCTCGATGATGATGGTGTCCCACTCAAGGAGTCAATATAGCTGATGTCATGTCACGAATGTCACGAAAAGTAGGAGAATGAAGACAAGCTTAAAATCCCTCCAATCGATACTTACCACGTTTGGAGCGTGCACCCTAACATAAAAATGTTAACAAATGCAACTGATTATCGACATACTCTTGTTTTCCCATTTAAAGGTTAGCAGCGATTTGATGTTGGTCCAACGCACATTTTCCCAATGACCATAGCACGAGATAAATCGAAACCAGTCACGGACAAGTCACCATAGGCTTAATTTACCACGTGACATATTATGGATGGGACTAAGCAGTAAAAGGGGTGTATACGGGATTGACGGGTGTAATCGCATTGGCACTTAGTGTTAAGCACGCCGGGTTGATTCTGCCAATACATTAAGTCACAACCTTTGATGTGATATGTCCGGTGCATTTTCAACTTGTTTGTTATTTCTGCCTTACATGTTCGCCAATCGGCACGGCAGGCAGCTTGCTTTCTGCGGCCGAACGGCACACCACAACACATTGTGCAGCAGCAGCAACATAGAGAGGTGAAGTGTGACGTCATAAAAAAAAATCTATTTTTAGAATTTCTCAATTTGAACTTCATTTTCCGAAAGAGCATAAAAAATAATGTCCAAATGTCGAATATCAATTGAATATGTTAAGTATTGGCTGAGATATGCCCATCCAAATGAATTTTACTTCAATGGCCAATCAGTGTTATAGTGTTCTGGTTCATAAAGTTATGAACCAGAGCACTATAACACTGATTGCCTACTGGAAAGAAAAAAATCATTCGGATGGGCATATCTCAGCCAATACTTTACATATTCAATTGATTTTCGACATGTGGACATTATTTTTGATGCTCTTTCGGAAAATGAAGTTCAAATTATGACGTCATAGCTTCTGTACTCTATTGCGCAACAAGACGCATCAATGATGGCTGGCGATCGCATACACTGTTTTTTGTAGCCTCTATGGACTAAATTTAACCGACGGACTATTACAATATTGTGTAGTTTTAATCACAGAGATTCACAGGGGTAGATTTGATATGTTCCACTTTAGAAGCTAAGGAAATGTGACGGACTAAAAAAGTTGGAAAAAATATAACAAATCTAATTTCTAGGTCAGGGTGAAAAATTAAGTTGGAAATAGCACAAGTATTTGAAAGTGGGGCAGCTGGATCGAAGAGACATACATTGTCCATCGAATAGTGTGCACGGTATGAACATTACCGTCCTATATTCTTATTTTGATTTTGTGTTAATCCTTACAATCATTAGTACCATACGCCAAATGAGGGTTCGCTATCCAAAATGTGATATATACAACCTAATAATACCAATTATTAATACCCCTGTATAACTATGAGAGACCCTTAAATAACACAGACATGATGATAACTACGAATATCTAGTCGTGGGTCGACATATGAAGAGCTTAATTCCAAAAGGCGCTAAATCCACTTTTCCAACTATGGAGAAAAACGGGTTTCCTTGTCCCACTTTGTAGACATTGCTATGAGAATATAAAAATGGAATGTTCCATATTTTTGTTAAATGAGAAATTTGTCCTAAAATGTTATTTCTAGTTTATAGCTACGTAGCTTATTACTGTACTGATATCGTTAACACAATTTTCATGGAAAGTGGATTTAGCGCCTATAATGGGAACTAGGCCGCTCTTCATATATAAACTATAATATACAGTACATCATTTTACATTGTATCAATAAATCATTGTTTGACAAAAGATACGTGCAGATCTAAATTTAGAATGTATATTTCAGAGAAGTCGAATTCTGTTGAGAAACATTTTGTTTGTTTGTTTGTTTTATTTGTTTGTTTCAAATAGAACGCCCCTATTGTATCATTATTTTCCACTTACATAAATGCGTTAGTGCTTATTCGTAGTCAGCCCCCTTTAACATAATATAAACTATAATATACATCATTTTACATTGTATCAATAAATCATTGTTTGACAAAAGATACGTGCACACGTCCTTGATGTGCAGATCTAAATTTAGATTGTACATTTCAGAGAAGTCTAATTCTGTTGAGAAACATTTTGTTTGTTTGTTTGGTTTATTTGTTTGTTTCAAATAGAACGCCCACATTGTATCATTATTTTCCACTTAAATCAATGCGTTATTGCTTTATAGTCGTAGTCAGCCCCCTTTAACATGTTTAATATATCGAAGGATCAAGAATAATCCGAACGATCGCTTTATAACCATGTTTCTACGATTTATTACATTTATTTGTATCCAATTCTCTCAATTCTCTGTGAACTTTGATCGGGCGTGTTGCCAACATCAGGAATATGGATTCGATATGGTCAATATACTGTTCACCTACATCTATAGAAATCAGGTGGCATATTGCGATGACATTTGTAAATTATTGGTTTTTCTGTTCCAGCGTTGGCCGACCGTCAACAAAACAGATGTTCATATCTATTAACAAACACAAACAAAATCAATCAAATATTAAATTCCTCTCGTGAACATTCTGATATTTTGATACACATTTCAAGGTTGTATTAACCCGTTCAGGACTGGTCCCGAAAATATTCGGGCTTGGGTCTGTGGAGAATCCATGTTATAGCAAAATCAGTCAGTCCTGAACGGGTTCAGTTGTTATTGTAATCATCTGCATGATCGATGTCGGTATTAGTAAGCGTTCCGTGAAAATGTATCAACGTCAATGCCAAAATTCACATTTCATTTTTTTTTTTTTTTTTTTGCAAACAAACATAAATTATCGAATAACAAGTCCTAACAGTCAAAACATGTTTGTTTGTTTTTGTTAAGTTTAGGCAACATAATTCTGGCACTGATAAATAAATAGTAAACATACTTATGACGTGATGACGGATAAACATATTTCCCCTGAAAGTGGAATGTGATATCAAGCTCAACATCTTGCTCATGGCTATCAGTTTTGCCGTGAAAACGTAAGTCTTTATTTTCGATATCATTTCGGGAATCAACTCAAGATACCATATACTTCAAGCGTAACGCGAGGTTTACTTAAAACAAAAAAAAGAAGCTTGCTTTACATTCGAGGTTTTAAAACTGTTTGATGAGATTGATGCAATCTTCCGAATCAAGGCGATGAAATATGATAGTACCATGAACGATATATTTGCGAGGATAAACGTGTCATCGATTTGCTAAATCCAATCTAGTATTAATAAATGTCAGACCCTATTGATTTCTTCGTCTACGAAAGCAATCGTCATAAGTGCTGACCTAAATATGCGTATATTGATTAACTATCATATTTCTAGGGGTGTTACCGCTCCATACAAATGCGTGTGTAGTAAGGCTCGTATTTGGACCACCGGTAATGTAAGGCGTAACATCGCCCATGCGCGATCTTAATATCTACGGTAGATTCGAATATATTGACTCAAGAACGTACCAGAAACACATGTTTGGAATAATACGGATTTACATAAATGATATCATATGCAATATAGATATGTCTCGACCTCGCGTCGCTTATTACAACAAGTGTTTCAACCTTTTTTGTTTTTACTTTTTTTTCTATGATTCTGGGCTGGTCGGGTCCATAAGTCTGTGGAAAAAGCATGTGCTGCCGAAATCGGACACGTTTCAACAGGTGAACATAGAGTGTTTAACAAGAATATAAAGATTTCATTGCAATAATTGTATTAAAAGTAAATTGTGTATTAGAAAATATTTACTGATTTACAGACTAAAGTAAAATGGCAAAGGTAAAAACGATCTACTTTACTAAAAGTAAACCCCATAGTAGTAGTAGAAGCCATAGCAGCAGTATCCTTTTGGCAAGGCTTGGCGTCTCAAGCAATGGCTGCGCTGCTAGAACGACTGAACGCGTGATGGAGACTATCCGGCGAGCGAAGTAGTATGCATGATAGTCGCGCTCTCCAGTCGTTCCTGCATAATGCATACTATACCGTGCATTCAACTCAGCTCAGACGAGACAGGCCTTGTCAGAAGGCTACAGCAGCAGTTGTCCCCTCTGTCTGTTTGTCTGTATCTCCCTAATTAGTTGCACGCTACCACGTCCGAAATTTGCCAGGTCACCCATCCATTTAAATTAAACAAAGTAAACATGAAAACGTGACAAGAGACGCACAAATCAGTTGGCATTTTACCAAAAGCGAATTTTGTTATAGGATTACACGGAACTAAAGAAGCGAATGACTTTTCAAGTTGCGTTCCACTTTCACCGTCGGCAGGTTGGCAAGGACGAAACGATATGGCAATGAACACTAGCCAGAAAACGATGATGAATAGTACATTTCAACCATTTTATTTGTATAAACATTATTTTTGTATGAATAAATCACAATGTCAGCAGCCCCTCAGCAGCTCGCAAATGACGTCACGTTCGGTCGCAGTAACAAACAACACGTACACTTATTGTGTTTAAAAAAAAGAAGTTTAAACTGTCCTGACTGTATGTGTTCCTCGATACCGTGTTCGCTTAGATTTTCATTATTTAAAGATGCACCTGTAAAGTGTCAGATATTGCCCAAAATGACATTTGAGACTTCAATCCTGTACCAACATCATTGTAAGATAATATGTCCGAATGATGTGTGAAAGTTTCATTGAAAAAGAACACTGCTTTCCCGGTTAAAAAAACGAAAATATGCGTCAGCTTTTACAACGTTCATTTATGAGGTTTATGACCGTTAATTAACGATTTTGAGCTGAATGATAGATATCGTCATACTAAAGGGGCATTTAAACAAATCTAACCCTATTTTATTATTCTCTTACCATAAGCTAAACAACACGGTAGAAGAGAAATAAGGAAGCTCCAAGTAATGTTCGTGGAGTTAGACACTTTACAGGCTTCCCTTTATAAAATGACACTCGCATTCACTTCATGTATAATTTATTCATTGCAAACATTAAATTATTATGATGCATGGTGAAGAATGAATTGTATAGACACCAAGATATTTTACAAACAATTGATGCATGTAATCGTTTTTAAGGAAAGGAACATTCGAAAACCCGAAACCTGTCCCATGCTTCTTTTGTTAACACGAGTACAACAAGGTATGATGGAACCGGTAGAATTCCAATCAAATTGGATTTTTAGGATTTGGACAATGGTACTAGATCACGTTAACCTCCCCGTTCATCTACAAATGTGACACACACAATCAACAAATAACAACATGAGCATTCTTGAATCGTCAACACATTGTATGTGTATGTGTGCGTGTGTGCGTGTGTTTGTATATTGGAGAGAAAGGACCCCATTTTCTATTAGGGTGTCGTAAGCACTTGTTTTACGTTTTGTTTTTAGTAGTAAACAATCCAAATTAACCCTAATGTACTCGGTACTGTTGTTTCTATTGGTAAAGAAAACCGAGCTCCCGCCTCGGGCTATTTTTCACACACGGATCATAAGCTATTTTTTTTACCAAGCGTGCGCATCAATTTAAATCATATTAAAGGGGTCCCACTTTACCTAAATAAAAATATGTCACATATATTAATGTAACTTGCCGCATGTTCGAAGAGAATGCTGTTCGCTTACCTCTTAAATATTCAAAAATGTCACATGATGCATTAATATCTCTGCAATGTATATACCACCAGTCTGTTTGATACCTTAAAGGTTGGCTGACAAGAAAACTACCTAAAAATTGTGTTTTACTGTATCTAAGGTAGATTTTCATGAAGATTACTAATAAAACATATTTTCCGTGTCGGAAAACCCAGTAAAATTAAAAAAATCAACTTTTAAATTCACTTTAGTAATCCCCGTAAAAAAATTGAGTCCGGGCGAAGAAAAATGACATCATCATTGTGACGTCACATGCAGGCAATCGCAGTATACCTCGGTCATAGACGTACACGCTGAGTGCAATACTCACGTTGACAGAGAGATATTATTTCGATTTTTTTTCTTCAATATTTGCAAACATTTGTTAAAGTTTATATCATGGACGATCTACACTCAGATGTGTTGCTGCAAGCTGCTATAATTAATTTCTTAAGAATTTTCAGTTAAGCCTCAATTTACAAGCACAAACGAGTTTGTCCCCCGTTTTGCGGTCTTCTTGTGATGTTATGATCCGGGTTGCACATGCGCACATTCCCGCCCCGCTATAAATAACTTGTTTAGCAGCATGGAACGCCGATACGAAAACAAGCAAAAAAGTTGCATGAAATTTACCCTTTTTGCCCAACTTAAGGATTTCTTTGAAAAAAAAAGAGTGTGGTATATCAATATAGGCACATATTTAAAGCTATAAACCTGAATCAAAGCCGGGATTTCACCATACCTTTAAAGGCACATGTGCCTTGGTATCTTTGTTTTAGAGAAAATAACATTGAGTGTTGTTCCAGTTGGAGCTGTTCAAATATATAATCAAGTTCAAGATCAAGATCAAATCATTAGTTGCATGCATGGGCAATAAAAGTCTTATAATATATTCGTTTACAAAATAGTATGTGGAAATGTCATTGTATAATAGGCAGCTAAATTTTTGAAAACAATACGAACGATCACTTGAAAATAAAATGATATAAAATCAAATAATAAAGTGCGTTCGCGGCATCATAATAAATGTTCCAATTTATTGTCGCCATATTTTCGATGCATGGTAATTATTTTGATCAACATCATGTTAGTACATACGACACGCTACGTGTTTGTAACTTTCTACCGCATGTTTAACAACAAATTATCTGAGTGATTCACTGTTTGTTCCATACCAGTAAGATGGTGTATGATTCCGTTAAAAGAAACCCATTAAAAATTACGTTTTGTTTACACATCTATCGAGTACGTGAGTAGTTTTGGTCAAAATGACTAGAGGCAAGATTCGCATCAACTAAATTATGTTCGCTTCGCTAGTTGTTGATAGCTTGTCATCCAATTCCAAAACAAAACACTATTTGCAGAAACAGCCACCATCATAACATGCTTCATGAAATAAAAGTCCGGCGACATCGGAGTAAAATTGTGCCATTGGGGTCGTTACGTGATCTGAATTAAGAACATTTTGATTTAGAATTGTAGTCAGTGGTGAAGCCGGAATCAGCCGGAAACATTTCGGTGGAAGGTAGGAGGTAAAGCGGGAGAGTTGTCCCTCAAAAGGAAGGGTAACATGAGCCAAACAAGATTGTTTCTATTTCCTAATTTTCTCTCCCATTTTAAGTGTTAAGCTGAAGAGGTGTTCTTGATCTAGTGGTCAGAGCTCCGCGCTTCACTCGTATTGGCCAGGTTCGAACCTCGGCTGCGTCTCCTGGATGGTGACGGTATCAGGCCGGGCCTTCCCAAACGTAAATCATCCTAATCGATTGGCGACGGCTGTGAAACCAAATAGCCAACTATTCGTTCCCCTACCTTTGTACATAATGGGTTCATCAGGGTGCATGAATCATCAAATACGTGAATAGTATTTTCCCCTCTGTCCCATGAGAGCTACGCCATTAATAATTTCAAAATGGCGCCCATAATTGTAGTCGATCGAAGCTAAAATTAATTTATTTAGAATCAGCACCCTAAAATTATAAAAGTAAGCCCACTAGCATGATTTGTTTCTAAAAACACAGGGAATATCTAACAAAATGTAATATTTAGTATGTTATATACACAAATATTGGACAAAATGGCCGCCATGTTTATGACGTCATTTGAGCATGTTCCCCCACGAGAATTCTGGATAAATGTTATGTGTGATATATTCAGGACCCATACTTTCAGAAAAAAAAACAAAATTTGCTTATTGTCCGATAGTTGCCGGTTGACCAAAAAATCCACCCTCAATCTGCTCACCTATAACTAAAGTGTCGAAGCTATATTATGGAAGGCATGATGGCATGTGCCCCTTCATCATCCAAATAATTTGGCAAAAGACAATCCAAACTTAAAGTGATCCAGGTAAAGTGTCTAACTCCACGAAAAATACTTGGAGCTTCCTCGTTTCTCTTCTGCCGTGTTGTTTAGCTTATGGTAAGAGAAGAATAAAATAGGGTTAGATTTTTTTCAAATGTCCCTTTAGTATGAAGATAATTATCATTGAAAATCATTATTTGAAAAGCGTTGATCAACGCTTTTCAAAAAAAAGTACAATTGTTGTAGGTAAACACGTCCGAGCCAGCACGCGTGGGAAACATATTCCAGACGCTACTGAACTTTGATCCAACGTGCGCAAATTCCATGAATTCTGTACAGTCAACATACACGAGTGCGGATATCGTCAAACGGACGATTATTACTGCTACAAATCCATGACAGGCCATCAGTATTCGGTGATAAAATATGAACTCAATATTCGTTTTTTTCACTAGGTTAACAGTGTTCGTTTTCTTTCAAACTTTCACAAATCTTTCAATTGTATTTTACAATGATATTGATATAGGATTGAAGTCTCAAATGTCATTTTGTGCAATATCTGACACTTTACCTGAATCACTTTAAGGGAATACCGTTCATTAATTAAATAATTGAATAAATAAATAAATAGAGTGCCACCAAATAACTCGCGTGCCCCTCTCCCCTCCCTCCCCCTCCCTCCCCCTCCCTCCACATCCCTCCCCTCTCCCTCCCTCAAACAGCCCGACCGCGGTAACCATTAAGATGGTTATATGATCGTATGACAATGACAGAGAGGATGTTTTGAAGAGCTCAAATTGTTCTTCTCCAAGTTTAAAATTTGTCCTGCGGGTGTTGAAATGCGCCAGTTCACCAAATGCTTCTTTTCCTCTCAAATGGAAGCAATCCAATTAAAGGGGTAGTACAGTTTTGGTAAGGCTGAACTTTAGTAACCAAAACCTGCACAATAACATTACAAACTAATAGTTATAACTCCACCATGCTCGAAAGGTATACAAAATTACAAATTACTAAGTAAAAAGCCGGTTGTCATTATATAAAAAAACCATTAAAACACAATAGCTCTAAAAAAAAACATTAGTTTCAACCATTTTTCATACAAAATAATGCATGTGATGTTTTTTTGAAACAATGATTAAATAGAGAGATCATCAACAACTATTTAAAATCCTCCTATGAAAATTTTTGAAAAATTGGAAGCATTTAATTTTTTTTTAAATCATCGAATAAATCTGGGCCCCAGATTTCTGAATAGTTTCTGAATCGATTTTGATCAAATAAAATTTATTCTGCCATCAAAATTGTATGCTCTTTCTAATTTGCCACTCAGTTTTTCATTATCTCGTGCAGCGCCCTCTATACCAAAACTGAACTAATCCTTTAACATCCAAATGAAGGGGTCAAAAGACAATCAGGGTTTTAGTTTGCTAAATATTCCGAGATGGGCTATGGTGTTGTGCGCCTCGTAGGAAAAAAACAACAATATCAAGATAAAACCGTGGAGGTTCTAGCCAACGGACGATTTTAAACTCATCTGACCCTGTACCATAAGATTTGTCAAAATAAGTTTCATTAAAAAAGGAACCAAATGGAAAATGCAAATCTACGGTTAAAACGAAGGCGCATGTATATTCAGTGACGCATTTGAAGAAATTGCTCTTGAAGAGGAATACGTTAAAACCAGGGTTTTAAAGGTTTATTAAGAACTTAGTGAAAAGTCAAACGTACGTAGGTGTATGCATCCTAGTGCATGACTGCATTTCCAACTGGAATTCCTTTAACTCGTATAGTATGAAGTCAGTGGCTGGTAAAAGAATCACTGGATCGCCGCGGCTAGAAGTTTGAAACGAAGTTATTACATGTTTGAATTGACCACTTATTTCTAACGAAGATTTTTATTACACATGTTTAACACAGCACAATTAACAATTAATTATTTTGGGGACTTGAGTCCATTGGGGGGGGGGGGGGGCATTTTGCCAGTAGAATAAGAATTTGAAAAAAGAACAAAATTGGACCATTATTTTTTTTTTTTATTAATTAAAATTTTGAATATGCACATTTTTGACGAATTTGGGGGAAAATTGGGATTTTCATCTAAAATCAAGAGAAATTACAGGATTTCTTCAGGTTTTCTGTAAAAATACTTTCAAAATGATGTAATTCATCATATCCATGTTTTTTATGGTAATAAAATATATCACTAATTTGCATAAATTATGCAAATTAGTATTCCCGGATTTACCCACATTGTTTTCATTCTTATGTATTTTATTGTTTTGTTTTGTTTTGTTTTTTGTTGTTTTTTTAGAAGAATTTATCTCTGAAGTGTATGAATGAAACTAATAACAAAGAAATAATCCAAATTATAATTCAATGTAACAATTATAACAGATTTGGAGTTTACATGGCATCGGATATATGAATTACATAGAAACCTGTACAAAAATTGCAGTTTTTTGTGACGGTTGAGCAATTATCGACCTCTAAAATCAGTTCTACATGTCCGACCGGGGTAAATTATATATCAAAACATGCGGGAGACTTGAGAGAAAAAAAAGTCATGAAGTTTGAATGTGAAATTCCAATCGGTCTAGATGCACGTCGAAAAAAACGACAGGGGGGAAAATGCCCCCCCCCCCCCCCCCCCATGGGATTAGGGTTAAATACAAAAACAGGGCAAAACAACAAAATGGCTGTATAAAGGACGCAATTGCAAAGATTTGGTCATACAAATTCTGTAATTGATATGAAACGGGCAGACGTTTTAATGTAATTATCATGTGTGTGCATATTACTTAAAGGCCAAGTTGAGTTTTGGTAATTTCCAAAGTGCCCCCCCAACATCGATTGTAACGGATTTGGTTGATTTCAATTCCATATGAAAGATCATCGAAAAAAACATGGGAAATAATAATAATTTCCATTCAAATGCTCTAATTGTTGTGAAATTTGCTTTCAAAATATCATATAAAAGTGGTTGACGCCCGGGTATCACTTTTTAGAACCGCTAGTGCGAGGCACTAGCGTTCTATGTTCTCCTAATAAAAGACTGAAACCAAATATTTGTGTGCACGCTAATTGTGCTTAAAACTATACATATGATACGGTACTTACCAGCAATTTACTCTCCAATATGTGATCCAACTACCGGGTGGATTAAGATTATGATTTTTCCTTCCATTCTGCAAAAAATCAGTGATATATGCGCCTCATGGACCAGTCTCTCCGTGTGTTAGCGCGACTGTGAACGAAAGGCGAACGAATGCGAATGGGGCTTGCGAGTTGCGTCAACGGCAGTGTTGGAGTCATACTTCTATGGTTGCGATACATAATATACACGTACTACTGTATAGTATTACCGCACACAGTGACTGCACTACAGTCCCGTATTACCGCACACTGCACTATACAGTCCCGTATTAGGACCTACAACGCTAGTGCTTCGCGCCGAGTTAATTTGACACTTCGAGTTGTAACGGCTCTTTTTGAATGATAACAGGGGTTTTACTTTGTCGTTTGTAATTGTGTATACTTTTCGAGCATGGTGAAGTTATAACTATTAGTTTGTATCGTAATCGTGCAGGTTTTGGTTACTAAAGTTAAGTTTGACCAATACTCAACTATCCCTTTAATAAACCCAATACATGGTACATGCAGTTTCAGCGCCCTCTCATAAAAAAACTTAAAGAAAAAAACAATAAATAAACCCCATGCCCCATGCCGCCTCACACAAATGTATTGCGATTTGGAATTCATGGAGCGATAAAAAGGTTAATTATTCTCGTTTGTGTGCTTATTATTTTGTTTGTTTGTGTGTATGTCTGTTTATTCGTTTACTCACTTATTTGAACTAACCATCTAATCGTTCTTGTGCGTTTGTTAATTTGTTTGTTTATTTATTTTGTTTTCTTTCTTTACATGTATTGTTTCTGCCGTTTCTTCTTCGGGCTTTTGTTTTGTTTTGTTTTGTTTTGTTTATTCGGTCAAATCATGACGTGCGATTCCAGAAAGATGATATAACCCTGGCCTGAATTCCCCGGGTGTCAGGCAATCGGAGATTAGAAAATCCTTCAAAAAACAAACGCCGGGTTTGTCACGTTCTCATTAAATCTCTCCAAGCTACTTCGTAGCCTTGTATACATCCGACATGAGTTGAAAGAACGATTGATGTCGTATTTCAGGTTAATTAACTTTGCTTAAAATTAAAGTCTGTGAAAATTCAAGGCAAACAGGTTAGTTAGAAGGAACTTAGTAACATTGTCCAAATCCCCAAAATCCAATTGGAATTCTAGCGGTTCCTTCATACCTTGTTGTATTCGTATTAACAATAAAAGCATGGGACCGGTTTCGGTTCTTCAAATTTCGTTCAAAAGATATTTACGATCGAAGTGTTCAGATGTTAAATTATCCACTGGATCGTCGAAACCGTGTACAAAATCAGTGCAATGAGTTCGTGAATATCACTTTGCATTTTTGCTCGGCCATTTTTGCATTACTCGGCCATATAACGTCAACTTGAAATGTTCACACAGCACCCAGTGGACATATCAGATAACAACAATAAACATTGTATCAACCACTCATCACGTTTTGCACATGTCAAGTTACTAGATCCCTTTAAAGGGGTAGTACAGTTTTGGTAAGGCTGAACTTTAGTAAACAAACCTGGACAGTAACATTATAAACTAATAGTGATAACTCCACCATGCTCGAAAGGTATACAAAATTACAAACGACTAAGTAAAAAGCCCGTTATCATTCAAAAAGAGCCATTAAGACACAAGAGGGCGCTTTCTGAAAAGGCATTGGGTTCAACCATTTTTCATACAAAATTATGCATGTGATGTTTTTTTGAAATAATGATTAAATAGAGAGATCATCAACAACTATTTAAAAAACGCTTTTGAATATTTTGGAAAAAGTGCAAGCATTCTTTTAATTTTTTGAAAAAATCATCTAATTATTTGGGCCCCAAATGATAATGAGATCAGATATATTTATTGATATTTCAGCCGTTTCTGGGTCGATTTTGACCAAACAAAGTTTATTCTGCCATTAAAATTGCATGTTCTCTCAAATTCGACACTCAGTTTTTCATTATCTCACAACAAAATTGTGATGTGCAGCGCTCTCTCTACCAAAACTAAACTACCCCTTTAAGCTATGATATATAAGCAAAGATGGGAATAATGAAAGTAGAAAGAACGCGTGCTTCGAATAAGTATTAAGCGTATTAAAAGGGGTCCATGGTAAACAGAGGACAAACAGAAAAGCTGGTAATTTTGGAAATGAGTTAACAAGAGAAACGTGTGCTTATTGTGTAATTGCCTTGTAAGTTGTATACACACGTTTTTTTGCTTCCTATAATTATCAAGGTGCGAACATGTGAAGGCGTCACTAGTCTTGTTACGTTTTCGGGAAGCCTGTAGCTCTTTTCATTTTTATTTTGTATTTACGTTCATATCTCTCACAAAATTGTGAACATACCAGATTTGAAAAGGCATTACGGCTGAAGCCTACTGGTTGGTTGGTTATTTGGTTTTTGCAGACGCGTTTAATCAATTATGATTATTTACGTCTGGAACCACCCTTTATCGTCACCTTCCGATAGACGCGATCAAGATTCGAACCCGGTGTCACGCTAAAACTGTACCCACTGCGAAATCCGTACGCAGTCGCAAATGCGCATGCGCACCTGTGGGAAAATTGCCTGCGAAATTCGTTCCCATTCATGCCATTTGTAATAAAGCATGCACAATGCCTCCCTGAGGCTCCTTACGGCACAAAGTGTTGTCAAAACCCGACGGTAGATTAAGAAACTCCATTCACGCCATTTAAAAATTTGATAAAACATGTGTCAATTTGTTATTAGCGTGAAATTGCGGCGTAATAAGTGGTCACGATTTTCGCAAGACACAAACTCCAAATGTCTATTAAGCGCATGCGCATTTTCTACTGGGTACGGATTTCGCAGGTCACGGATTTAGCACCACACCGGGCCGATTAGTGCGATAACTGAGCAGAACACCAGAACACTAGTGGCCCATTTCATAAAACCCTTGCAATTGTTGTATTAAAGTGTTCAATTATTGTGCCTGTTTGGTCATCAGCCGATCAGCATGGAGCATTATAGTTGTTGCCATGGAAGTTACAATAATTGGACACTTAAAGGTATGGTGTCAAGAAAATCAGCTGAAAATGGCTTTTTAGCCCTTCAGAAAGCCACTTACATGTAGATTTCGAATAAAACAACTGTTTTGCACTTGGAAAATTATTTATAAATGATATGAGGACCTGAAAATTTACTTTGAAAGTGCCCCCCAAAAAAATTGAGTTCGGGCGAAGAAAAATGACGTCATAGTTGTGACGTCATCTGCAGGCAATCACAGGATCCCCGATACTCTAATTGTCATAGACGTACACGCTGAGCGCATCTAATCACATTGACAGAGAGATATTATTTCGATTTTTTTAAATATCTACATACATTTGTTTGAGTTTATAATTATGGAGGATCCACACCCAGATTCATCTGATTCTAACAGTGAGCGTGAATTAGACGAAAGATCTGGATCAGAGTCAGAATCGAGTTTTGAATTGACAGTTCCTGAAGATAAAATTCCAAATTGTGCGTCGGCAGCCAAAATGGAATGGAAGTGATAGAGGTGCAACCGAACAGATTTGTTGAGCGTGGCTGAGCAAATTCATGACAATTTCCCCATAATTGCAGACACCATTATTATAATTCTTATTTCATTATTTGTCTCCACAAATACAACAAATATAATTGCCAAATAAAGGCGCATACTCACTCTAAAATCGCTTCGAGGAAGTCTCCGATATGATTATAGCAATCGTATACCCAGCCCCCTCGCAGACAGGTCTTCCGGCCATCAGCACGCACGAGCGCTGCGGCTAGCCCAGGCCTAGCCTAACCATAATAAGTGGCGGCTTTATCCGATCACGTCTCAAAACATGGTGTACAAAAATGCGGTGTTTCGCACTCAAATTCATCTTTTTATGCGGCAATAAAATGACAAGCATCATTGCTTTGATGGATCTATTTAACAATATTTACGGAAATATATTTACAGAACATTCAGAATTACCTCAGTTTTGAGCAAAATATTACTTTTCCCCGAAGTAAACAAATCCAAAACTCAAGTCGTTGGCGAGCGTGCGGGAGGTTGAACATAGTCAATCAATTTCTGGGCATCGCCATACACGTAATCTACGCCGTTTGCAAATTAACAACAAAACTACAAAAGAGCGCTAAGTTCAGTTCATTTATTGTTTTTTTCTCTGTCGGCATTAGAAGACAGAGAAAAAAACAATAAACATTGTCAAAGAGGCCACGAAAGTGATAGATTTGTCCATCTAAGGTAATCGTTCTTGTATTTGTTTGAAAAGCCATGCAAACATGTAAGTAAATTAAGAAATAGTCTAGAATAGGTGCGATCGTAAGAATCTTGCATTTTCGTTACTTTTCAGAACTTGTAATAGTATACAGTTGGCGCGGCAGCTAGCACGCGAGAGCCTAACCTGTCTTGCCGCGCGGCCCCCCGAAACTCTGGCAGACCTGCACACACTCGCTAGGTCCTTCCCAGTCGGCCCTCGTTAATTTAACCTTTGAGTTCTAAATCCGCCTCATACGTGGATCCTTATGGAAAACGGTGCAGGCTAATACTTTCCTTAGATGTGTTGCTGCATCTTGCTAAAATTCATTCCTGAGGCAATTTCAGTTAATCCTCAATTTTCA
This sequence comes from Echinarachnius parma, assembly GCA_037951105.1. Lineage (NCBI taxonomy): Eukaryota > Metazoa > Echinodermata > Echinoidea > Clypeasteroida > Echinarachniidae > Echinarachnius > Echinarachnius parma. The sequence continues at coordinate 40,261 of JBAMJV010003638.1, read as the reverse complement.
AGCAAATACGAGTTTGTATTACTAGCAAGTCAACGTGTTTGCATTGAACCACGTTGTAAACAATTCTCGCTCTTCCGTGTTATTGCCTGCCGGTGACGTCATGACTCATGAGCTCATCGGTCCGCTAAAATTACTTTTTTAGGAGTATGGAACGCCGACGCGAAAAAGAGCCAAAAATGTGCATGAAATTTTCCTTTTTTGCCCAACTTAAGGATTTAAAAAAAGAAAAGAATGTGGTATATCAATAAAGGCACATATTCAAAGCTATAAAGCTGAATCAAAGCCGGGATTGCGCCCCTCCTTTAAGTGCGTATCTCACCGACGGAGACGTCGCCGCGACTGCCGCGACTGATCAGTCGCGGTAGTCGCGGCGACTCGGGAGACCCGAAAATGGTTTGCAATCTCACCAAGGCGAAGTCTCGGAGACGTCTCCGTGACGTATCCATGGGAGCAGGAACAAACTGTACCAAATGATAAAGAACTCAGTCACGTGGTCTCTAAAGTGGGTCAAGCAACGTCAAGTAGTGTCGCGGAGACGTCTCCGCAACGTATCCTCTCAGTCGCCTTGGTCTCCAGTAGGTCGCGGCGACGTCGCGGCGACGTCGCGGCGACGTCGTGGCGACGTCTCCCCAGTCGCGGACAAAATTAGTCTCCGCGACTGATGGTCGAAAATCGAACATGTTTGATTTTCCCGCGAGTCCCCGGAGACCCGGCTAGTCTCCAGGAGACGTCGCGGCGACGTCTCCGCGACCAGCGGAGACTGAGTCGCCAACTAGTCGCCAACTAGTCTCCAGCCCGGTGAGATACCACCTTTACACCAATTGCAAGTGTTTTATGAAATGGGCTACATAACACCTCTTCACGTATTTCTGTACTTTCTGTACTGTGTGCTCGTCTAGTCTTTCACCAGTCTTTCCTAACATTTAGACGAGGTTTTTTTCAAAGGCCACAATGATTGTCTCCTATTTTGTAAACATGCTGCCCCACGGACCGGTTTAGATTGTTCGTTTAAGAAAGATAGATTCATGAGAAACAATCCTCTTACGTATAACACATTCTACCCAAACAAGACAATTATAAGTTATGTCTACAATTTGAAGCGAAGATCAAAACAAAAAAATAATAATGGTTCTTGACTAAATCGAATAGAGCACAGGATATATCAAGAACACAATGAAGAGACAATTTAATATTTACAGTTAATAATTGGTATGGCGGTAAAATCTAATCCCAAAACTCCTCCTAATGTCCCTCCAACCACGTGAGTGATGTTTGTTGATTTGCCCCAAACAACACGCGTCGTTTATCTGGTCCTCTCTGCTGCGTGCGTTTGGCCCTGGGGTATCACTGCACATTACCTATGTTTACGCATGATCGTCCACAATGTCGCTAAAAAAGGGGTCAATTTTCGGATGTGTTCGCGGAAAAAAATATCGCAGAAATGGAAAATAGGGAGCATATTTCTTGATTATGTTCGCGGAGATGATAAAAGGGGGTACAAATTTTATAAAAATGTTCTCGAAATGTGAAAATACGGTACCTTTTCGTGAGGGGTTCCAAATTATGTCTTTAAAAATGGGTATTTTTGGTTAATGTGTACATGAAATGAAAAAAGGGTATTTTTCTGTTTTTGTATGCCGGCTTTTACCCGGAAGCTGGAACCACCACTCTTGACGTCAAAGCCCTCTGGACAGCATGGCCGCCCATCTCAGTCGACGATCACAGGTCGCAATTCTTGCCCAAGTATCGCTGCCTCTCATGGAATGAGATACGTTGGCGAATTTAACAGCAAACCTTCCACCGTTCTGCCCTACAGCATGTGACCATGTCGTCTGTTTATGACGACAGCAATCCGTATTGCTTACCCCCCGAACGCCGCAGCAACCGAAAATCAATGCATGAATTCGACCTTTGATAATCTTAACTATTATAGAAATGATATATCATAATATAACATAAAACAATGACACCTGAATTATGGCCAATGGCTGTTTACATATTCACATTAGTCTTGAGACCGTCACGTGTGCGTACATAAGTGAGAAAACAAAGAGTATAATTATGTTTTATGAACTAATTTAATCATACTTCACATAAATCATGATTTTAAGATAGAAATATGGGCAAGCATCTGTCCATTTTCCTGTTAGGTGAAAGAACAGAAATGATTACTATACAGTCATTATTCTGCGCAATAATTTCATCAGCACCCCCCCCCCCCCCCCCCACACCCTGGCCACTTCTCCCTGCAGCGTCAAAAGTGCCTTTTCGTCACTCCCTTGCGACTTCCGACAATGCAACGAGTTCATCCAACAATGATTATTGAAAATAAAATTTAAAACTCATCGAAAACGTCTTCATCCGGAGTGTAATAAATCATTACTCGTCAAACAAACATATTAATATTCATGACGTGAGCCATCGAGAAGACTATTATGCGTTTCTTGGATGTATGACGTTTTAAGACGTTAATGCATTATAACATATTTAGGACATCCGACCAACATCTGTCACATTTGTCTGCTCTCGCTCCCAAAATATCTACGGGTTTTTTGTGACCCGCTTTATTCTGTTCGAGTCAAGTTTATTAGCAATTACAGATCCTGTCCTCATTATGTAGGGAATCTTCAAGATTGGTATAACATGTAATGAACTGCAAAGATTCTACGTACATCTAAACCGAACACAAAAAGTAACTACCCCCCCAAAAAAACAGCTCATAATTTCATAACCAAGAATTGCTTCAAGATTTTGTTTCGTCAAAATATGTATATGGTAGTTAAGAAAACAATTTGTAATAATGAGAGGTAACCATTAATCCATGCTTGAGTAAGCACACATTTAAGAGAAAATAGTCATATTTCAAAATTCGCAAAAGTAATATTATTATTGCAGTTTATTAAGTACTGAGAAATGTCTAAGTGCACTGGTTTACAATTGCAATTAATGCATTTAACCACGTGTGTCATCAACAAATTAAAATGGATGAAATTTCAATGAGCATTGTTTCATAAACCATAATTTATACATTCAGCCCCATGTGTTGTTCAAAACAAAACAATGTACAGGCTTCTGTGTTTATTCAACCATGAAGTGATGGATATCTGTGATTTTCACACAAAATGTTGATAACTTCTGTAGAAATATTGTGGTAAAATTACAGATTGAGGCAATTATCAGTTATGAAATGATAAGCATTTGGTTAGGGGGGTAGTTACTTTTTGTTTAGTTGGTACAATTTGAAAGTTGATATTGAAGAAGGTTTTTAATTATGAAAGAGAAACTGGTTGTTTTGTAGCCTAACTCTCATCCTCATTTATATTCTGAATCTATATGTTTCATGATAAGCCATTTACCAACTAAGATCAAGAAAAATCCTCCAGTTTACATCGCAAATCTGATTGAGTCACCTTGCACATGTTGACTATACTTTAAGGGATAGTTGAGTTTTGGTATAGAGGGCGCTATACACAATAATTTTGTTGTGAGATAATGAAAAACAGAGTGTCAAATTTGAAAGAGAATACAGTTATAATGACAGAATAAACTTTATTTGATCAAAATCGGCTGAAATATCCATAAACATAACTATTTGTAATTATTGTGGGGCCCCACAACTATTCGATAATTTTTAAAACAGGCGTAAAACTAATTTTTAAAGTGCTTCCTCTTTTCAAAAATTTACAAAAGAGGTTATTAAATAGTTGTTGATTATCTCTTTATCGAATCACTATTACTACATAACATCACGTGCACAATATTTTATTTAAAATGGTTGAAACCAATGAGTTTTTTTAGAAAGCACCCTCTTGAGTTTTAACGGCTCTTTTTTAATGATAGGTTTTTTACTTTATTATAGTCATTTGTGATTTTGTATTCCTTTCGAGCATGGTGGAGTTATACTCTCAGTCTGTAATGTAATGGTGCAGGTTTTGGTTACTAAAATTCAGTTTGACCAAAACTGTACTCTCTTTACCAAAACTCCACTACCCTTTAACCGAAATAAATGTAACATTTTGGTTTGTGGTCTTCAAGAATACACACACGACATACAATGAACAGGTGAAGGGTCTGTAGTTGCTATACCATGGCCCCGTTGCAGTTACAATCAATTGTAAGTCAGATCATCTGTTCTAAATTGCGCAAATCTGATTGGCGGACACGCGCAAATTTTCTGACTTACAATCGATTGTATCTCTTTCTGCAACAGGGCCCTAGAGTGATTACAAGGTTCCATCCAATGTGTATTATGTCAAGTTTTTAATGTTAATATAATTCCATAAAATGTAAGTTCAAGGCCGAATCGGTTTAGACTAGCTGAATTTTCTCTCTTTTCGGTGAAAATTAGCTCGCAACTCGCGCCACTCAATTTTAAGTAATACTAATCCATAGATTATTTTCAAAAGTAGACTGCAAAATTCGACAGAGTATAAGGGAACATGCACTTTTCAATTATGTACGCTATCTATATTGGTTATCAACTGCTTTACCTAGTTTCCAAATCTGACGTCACATTTTGGCGGGAATACATTGTATGGCGATTAAGGGTTAATGTTGTGACGCCTGCGTAATTGATAATAATTCCTTAATATCAAGGGTACATTGTAATATCATTAGTTAAGGTAACATCCAAATTTCAGGGGTATAAGCTCAATATAAATCTTTAAATCAATGCGCGTCTACTTTTAATGATTCCCTTTTACCAGTCACCAGACGGTAAATATCGAGCGCTCGACTCAAAGGACAGACCGAAATGTTGGGATTTGGTAGTTACGGGCCTCGGTGCAGAAAGAATTACAATCGATTGTAAAGTTGCAATTAATTGTAAGTCCGATCATGTGACCAAATGCGCAAATCCGATTGGTTGAAATACGCAAATTTTCTGACTTGCAATTAATTACAACTTTACAATCGATTGCATCTCTTTCTGCAACGGGGCCCTGGAAAAGGATTAGTCATATAAGGACTGCGGTAACTGTCCTGGAAAACCCCGTGTTCACACAAAACAATTTCATCCCTTAATCATGACTAAAGAATCAGCAGCTGATTAGCTATACGATGAAATTCGTGTGTCTGAACGCTGATTAACGAAACGACGTATCGTTAGTCATGACTAACGAAACACGGGTTTTATCGTCGTTTCGTACGAGAGCTGACTATAGAATCACGCTCTGTTCGTGTGTGAACGACGGTCGCTCGCTTTAATCATGATTAGCTATACGACTCGTAACTAACTGGGCGTGGCTTAATGTGAACGTTCGCGCGAACAGGACAACACACTGCGCAGTAGCAAACTGCGCGCTTATACGATGTTCGGTGCACCTGGAAGCCAGCTGTTGTGGAATATTGGCTTTGTGTGTGAACGTAAGAGTTAGTCATGATTATTTAGTCATGATTAAGGGATGAAAATGTTTGTGTGTGAACACGCTAAAAGACTGCTGCATATTATTATTGGGTTTGGAGTACTTGGGGGCTAAATCGACTATAGGGAGGTGCGGGGTGGTATTAATGGGGGCTCAGACAACATCAATTTATTCTGGGAATTCTTGCGCTGACATGATTGGAACGGCGTTTCTTTCTTCAAGCAAATTGACCTTGGAAATCGAACTCTTATACATAGAAAATAAAACAACAACATTAAAGCTCATTGCCCTAAAAAGTCCCTCTATCGTTGGCTCTTGTTGCAGCCGCATGCCCATCCTGTCTCGTTCTGATGTGTCTAGTATAGTAGTACAATCTTTTTTATTATCCATGCATGATTATGTTGCATCTTCTGTTATGTATTCGTTTCATATGCTTATTTGTGCCCCCTATCTCCCCCCCCCCCCCCCCCCCCCCCCTCTATCTCTCTCTTCATATCTTTCTGGCTTTATTTTTTCTTTCTTTCTACTTGCGGGTTGTGTTTTCGTTTCATTTTAGTTTTTGTTGTCCAATATTAAAGTATGTAGCTGTGTCTGGTTGTTTGTATGCTCGAGCTGGTGTATCGAATGAAGGGGGCTCATTCTAGCTATATCGATAAATGTGTTAAACAATACTGCATTGATCACTTTAAATAATGTACACAATTGCACTCTTAACTGTGCATTGATCAAATTTGAAATGGGTACATTATATTGATCTCGAAGACGAACACCGTCGTCATGGTCGTTCACACGAGGACCTTTATAGGTTAAAAGGGTAGTACAGTGTTGGTAAGGCTGAGCTTTAGTAACCAAAACCTGCACAAAAACATTACAAACTAATATAGTTATAACTCCACCATGCTCGAACGGTATACAAAATTACAAACGACTAAGTAAAAAGCCTGTTATCATTCAAAAATAAATTTGTTGAAATAATGATTACATAGAGATATCATTATAAACTATTTAAAAACCTCTTTTGAACATTTTTGAAAAAGTGTAAGCATTTTTAAAATTGTTTTATCATCGAATAAATCTGGGCCCCAGATTGATTCCGATCTGATATATATTTTTTTCCAGCCATTTCTGAACCGATTTTGATCAAATAAAGTTTATTCTGCCATTAAATTTGTATGCTCTTTAAAATTTGATTAAAAGTGAGCAAAGAAAATGGGATTCCAACGCGATTCGAACCCGAGACCTCCGGATTACTCTTTAAAACTTGACACTCAGTATTTCATTATCTCACAAAAATGTATTTCATGCAGCGCCCTCTATACCAAAACTGAACTACCCCTTTAACTGAAAATTTAGGGCGAAGTATTTATCTTCGAGGAGAACATGTAGTTTGTGCTGGTATGCAGATAACATCGTACTATCGGAACTTCAGTATTAGCGAAGCCAAATAACTTGAAGTCTATATCAATATGATGTTATTTCTAAATCCAATTTATTATATTTTGTTTTATCCTAGCCGTACTTGAAGAATGAGTTAAAATACATTTTGAATATAAAATTTTAATCTTCTAGAATGGATCCTAAAGTCCGAAGGATTTACCATTTAAATCCATGCGGGACTTAAGAGAGTGAAAATTTGTTCGGATTTAAATGTAGCATCGTTGGAAACTAGATAATAAGTTATATTGGATGGTAAGATAGAGCATACATGTAAACATAATTTTTAACTCGCTATACTTAGTTGGTGCAATATCATGATCGACTGAATAACAAAGAAATGTGATACATTTTATTGACCATAATCATTAGTCGTACCCATGCGGTGTACCATTTTCCTTTGCGCTTGACTAGTACACAATACAAAAGGTATTTCCACTTACATTGTCTGTGTTTTTGTTTTTATTAAATTGTTAAATTTTGACTGAGTTATCTCGAAAAACAACAACTGTTGAATTTCATATTAAACGGAGGCAAAGGTCTGATGAAACGTTAGTGTTTATACAATGTTAAATCATTCAGCCATACTTAAATGGAAGAGAGGACCTTATCGGATAAAAAAGAAGCTGTTTATCTCAAACAAATAACAGCCAATATTGAAGAAAAATTGAGAATGGTTTACCGTCATGAACATTCATTAAAAGGACTATCAGAATCGCTTGAAGTATGTTGTTTTACTGTAGGTAAATGTTCACAATTGTTCGGGTTTCAGAAATAATTGGTCAATTAACAAATTGCATATCCTGAATAAAAGTCAACGGCTGAGAACAGTCTATTTATTGAAATAACTATTTTGATGGATATTCTAGATAAGTTATTTATTAGGCGCACTTTGATAAAACAAACTCGCTGTATTTTACAACTATGTCAATTTTAAAATTAATACACCTATTTTTTCTATACTTTGCAAGAAACAACATAGTTATAATATTTTAAAATATTTTGTGATTGTTCATTAACCTTGAATATATTATGGGAGGCATTTGAAAGTATAGCTGATATATAAGCTGAATCTTTAATTTCGTACTGTTCATAATTTGTACAATGATATCAGAACATAATATTCGTGCTCTTCTTGAATGTAGGTTTGCGTTGTAAATGTTTTCTTCATTTTTCTCTCTCGACACAACTCCCCTCTTTCTCGCCACCTTGAACTCGAACTATCAACGATCCGTACTTCGTTCCAAGTCAATACTCAAGCAAAATCGATGCCCAAGCGAAATGGTCGTGTCTGTCAAAGTATACGGAGATACATTATATTGATTACCTTTAATATATTATATACGTACCCACACGTTTCTTAATGGGTGTTTTCACTTGTTCTTGACTAAGTTCTTGATAAGAAACGTGACACGTATGTTGCTCGTCTCGAACTATTTCTTGTTTGTGTTCGCAGTGGTGGATCTCGAAATATCTAAACAAAAAATATCTTAAAATACTCTCAAAATAGTTGTTGTTTGTGTTTGCAGTGGTGTAATTAAGGGGCCGTCACAAATCACAAACGGAGCCCGCCGGACTTCTCTGCGAGCTCAAAAGGGCATTATCGCCAGGACTACGGCCGGTGTTCGCGCGAATAATGCGGGCTCCGCCCGGTTTTTCAGGGTTCGGCCGACGTCCGCAGGGCACCGAAACCTGCTCCCAAATCAGCGATTTTTAATCGCCGAATTTTGAGGTCGCAGAGCTCGTAGACAGGTCGCCCGTAGATCGCTCGGGCATCGGCAAACATTCGGTCGATATTCGGGCGACAATCCGAAAACTTTAGACCATTTTAGGCTTTAAAATTCGGACGGACACGGCAGAGCTGCGCGACCGCCGCACGGCCTCCTTGCGATACTTGACCGACCTACTCCCGTATCCCGCGCGACTTGTACAAAGTCGGGCGTGCTTCGAGCGCGATCCGTGCTGGTGCCGGGCTGCCGTCGGGCGGCCATCGGGCGGCTTCTACGGGCCCCGGTCGATTTATAATCACTTATGTTCAACGGGCGCCTCCCGAGCCCCGTCCAATATGTGACAGCGTAGATGTCAAGCGAAAAATACGCTCGACTCCCTGGCGGATTTAAAATTCGGCGACTCTCGGGCGATCTACAAATTCGGCCGGAGTCCGTTTGATTTGTGACGCAGGCTTAAGGAGAGTGGAAAATGGGGCGATTTAATGCCAACTCGTAGTCAGATTTAACCGAATAATCGGATTTTATGTTATAAATCTGAATTTCTACTACCACCCGGTCTCGATCGGTGGTGCCAGTCATAGTCTCAGTGGAAGAACCGTTTGGTCTAGTCAACTCGCAGCTGCCCCTTCTCCATTTTGAAATGAAATTGATAAAATTATTACTTTTTTAAATATTGGATAATGGACCCCTAAGCCTTCCAGTACTATGTTAAACGTGATTATGGTCTATGGATTATATTTAGACTTACATGCCCTCCTAAATACGCACACATACACACATACAAACACACACACACACACATACACACATATAAACCCACACACACATATATATACACACACACATACAATGCACGTACAAACTCACACACATATAGAATATGTGATACCACATGATCGTTAGATCACTAGAAAGCGTATCACTCGATTGTTTCGTAAATTCCTTGTTTGTAATTATATATATATCATTAAATTGAGAATTATTAAAACTATCGCACATTAATTCTTTAGCTGCACAGTATTTTAAGTTTTAAAGCTTGATAGGCTGTTTATAGAAAATAATAGTCTGCATTGTTGGCGTCTTCAAGTATCTTGTTTTAATGATGATTGATGCTAGTTCATGTTTCAATCAAATGTCAAGAACATCCCTTTTCTTTCGGAAGGTCACATGATCGAACAATCCCAATTGTCATGATATAGTATGGGTATGAACTTTATTCGACTTTGTGTTTCCAACGCATGCTTGTATTTGTTTCTTAACGGAAGAAGTTATCGGTTTCCGGAGCCGAATCAAATTAAAAATTAGGGCATGAGACAAAGAATGAAGAACATCGCTGGATCTCATTTTCAATCGACATCAGTCTGGGATGAGACGCGACGCCTGTACATCTGGATGTTTCGCGATTTAGAGTTATTGGGTGGAAGTCACAAAGGAGGTTTGCAGGAGGTTTGTACAAACCATGGTTTTACCATGGTCTACATCTATGGAATGCTGCTCGTATACAAGTAAATTGTAAATCAACATTGTTAACAAGGAGTTAATAAGGACTTTACATTCTTTCTCCATCAGTTTACAAATGGCATTCCATAGATGTAAACCATGGTCAAACCATGATTTGTACAAACCTCCTACAAACCTCCTTTGTGAATTCCACCCATTCTGTTCTCATTCGAATTAAAGGGTACCACCACCCAAAAATAATATTCTTATTATAGAAAGGTACCATCTTTAGTATTCCATTCCTTCAACAAGTTCACAAAAATATGTTTTCAGAAAAAAATATATAATTGGAAAACGCATCACCATTCTCAACCATGCGTTCATGCGGTCTGAATTGCGTAGACTATATGCGTGCAGAGCCAGAGCGCACTGTGCAGAGCGAATGAATCATCCGGGAATCTATTGACGTACGCGTGAAAGCATTGGCGCACTCGCAAATGCTTGGCCCGTATGGAACCAGGAAATAGCAGTGGTTCCGTAAGTGGTGCAAATTAATTGCTTTGTTTATGAATTACACAATCCTTTGCAAAATGTTGGGTATCTATTTGATATCACAAAACGGTACCAAAAAAAAAAAAAAAAAAAAAAACCCACTAAGTGCCATACGATCCTGGACCGTAAACACGGTCGACCGTAACATACGAGTACGCATCTGTTCTGCGCATGTATGACGTAATGCCTTATGGTCGACTAATTTTTGGTGAACAGTTTTCCCGTGATTTTATGGTCGGCCGTACAAATGTTACGGTCCACTAACTCACGGTCCAGGATCGTAAGCGCCCTACTTGTATACCCAAGATGACCTGGAACCCCTTGCAGAAAGAGATAAAATCGATTGTATAAGTTTATACAATTTATTGTATGTCGGAAAATGTGCGAGTTTCAACCAGTCAGATTTGCGTATTCAGAACAACATGATCTGACTTACAATTAATTGTAACTTACAATCGATTGTAATGTATCTCTTTCTGCGACGGGGCCCTGGAAGCCACGATGGGATCATGAACCGCCGCGCGGCCGTGCCTGTGCATGCGGTATCTCTACTTTGGACGGGGATGGTGTATATAGTGACTGGAGAAGATGAAGAAGATGACTATATACTCAACGAATTAGATCTGCTGATTAGTTCATAATGCACACACTATTTTAAGAACGAAATGAATAATAAATTGTATAGACACTTTACTTCTTACCAAAGTATTATTCATTGGAAATGAATGGAAGGGATAGGTTTGTGTATTCTAAATAACTGGGTGAATTGATTCTTGTATTTTACTCTGGCACGCAGAGAGTACATTTAGTTTTACCTATTAAAAGGGGGACATCGCAATTGATTTGATGACAGCGGAACCACATAAATGTAATCTAACTGCATGGGAGACTATTGATATTAGACGGGAGTCGTTATGTTCCATTTACTTTTTTTTGTGGTGCCTATTTTTGGTATACAGATCTATGACAGTAGTTTACCCCCCCCCCCCCCCCCCCCTCACAATAACTATGTCACAATAACTATAACTAAAACAATACCAGAAGTATTACTCTTTAAATCCAGGATCTGATTAATACAATGAATTGTTTAATACGTAGGTCCAACAAACAACTCTTTATGGCATCGGCGCAATGACGAAAGGTCATGATAAAGGGAGGGTTCCAGTGGCGAATTATTGAGGGGCTTTATTTTAAATGCTTTTTCTTTATTTGTTGTATTATTGTTATATAACTATTAGGGGCACGTGCCCCCATGACCCCCACCCCCCCCCCCCCGGACCTCCCCCATACCTACGTTACTGTCGTGTTCAATATCATTAATTTATTCTGATAATTATGTCCAAAACAAAACTGCAAGTTTGACACATACCTCGTCCACAAACAAAGCCACAACTCTGAAACATATACCAATCGTTTTGTCATCAATACAGTCATTTGACGAAACGATAAGAGTCTGTAAATGAACCCTAGAAATCCAGGGTGGGTTTCAATGCCATTATGTTGTTTCGATATGACCAAACATAAAACAACAATTAGGGAACATATATACCAATTGTTTTGTCACCGATACATTGGCGCAACGATAACACTCTTGAAATCTAAGTTTGGTTAAATATATTATTTTGTTCTAACGTGTCCAAAAACAAAGCCACAAGTATGATACAAACAAATCGCCATCAATACGGTAATGCAGCTGCTGCCCAGGGTCGAGGTTTATATCATTAGTGTGTTCTAACTTGTCTAAAGACAAATCAGCATCTCTGAAACATAATATACCGAATAGATCTTCTTGTAATCATTACAGTGACACGACGAAAACGGGTCTCTTAAAATCCAGGGTCCGGGAAATCTAAATTCGTTTCGATGTGTCCAAAAAACAAGTTTTAAAAACTTTGGGAAGAAACATATCATCCTGCCATCGATACTGTTGCAAAACTATATGGGTCTAGGCCGTATGCACATGTATGTATTTAAATGTACTGAATTCGATTACCTAACTATGGATCAAAAGGTAATAATAGCCTGTTTGTCCTGACCTGGTTCGAATTAAAATGACAAATTAGACTTTCCGAGACGGATTTTAAACAACCGGCCCCTGGATTACCGACAGTGGTGAATAACTACGGGGAAAAGCAGGGCTTGGGAGCTGGTATAGTAGCCTGTTTTCGCAAATGCGACGGAGCATTATAGTACGCTAATCTCAGCGGGGGGTCGCACTCAGTGCGAAAATTTCCGCGTATCGTCCAAACCTACAACGGTATTCGGCTGAATTACCGTCGGGTGTAGAACGAGTACGGAGCGGCGTGGTCAGCCCATACTTCAATAGGTCAGCCAATCAGCGCGCTTGTTCACTCGAGCAAGGAGACGTTCCGCGTATTCTTCACTGCGAAACTGCAAATAGATCACGACGGTAGCCAGAGTAAGGGGACGGTCAAAGCTGATTCAATTTCGCGTATTCAGCGCTCCCGTCGCGTTTGCGAAAAGTCGCTACTGTCTCCACTAACGTGACAAAGAACAATACAAAACATTACGGCACAAAATCTGAAAAATGAAAATAGAATAACAAATAGCGTCCCCCTTCCCCCAATCAGTCAGACCATCACATGTGATACCGCAGCTCCGTCTAAATCGACTGAGTTCATGCAGTTGCAAGTTCTGGGTCAATATTTTCCCGAAGGTGGTTGGAATATTCCTGTCCATGAATCCACTCTAAAGATGTTCTTATCCTGTATTCAGTAGGGGAGCAGTTTGATACGGTTCGGTTTTTCCCATTTGACTCGCATTACGCATTGCGAATAAATCAAGACTAAACAAACTAGATGCATGTTCTTCGACTGCGCGCAGTCGAAAATGATGCCTCCACAATCACACGATTTTTATTTCAAGCCCAAATTAAAGGGATCTAATAACTTTGTTGACATGTGCAAAAAGTGACGAGTGGTTGATACAAGGGGTACAAGGTATGTCCACTGGGTGTTGTGTGAAAAATCCATGTTAAATGGACGTTATATGGCCGAGTAATGAGCAAAAATGCAAAGTGATATTCACTAACTCATTGCACTCACTTTGTACACGGTTTTGACGGTCCAGTGGATAACACAGAGCCGACTCGACCCGATCCGACTGGTTTTCAGTCGGTTCAGCTCAGTATAGGCTACGTTGCCTGTGGACTATTATGTTTTGCCCGTCATGAGCCAGTCGGAGATCGTTCGAGGCCGATTCAACATGTTGAATCGGCTACGACTGAGCGAAACCGACTAGTATACCTGACTGAAAACCAGTCGGAACGGGTCGAGTCGGCTCTGTGTGCGGAGGGCCTTAGATACCTTCAGGTACCCAGTTTTATTGAAATTTTACATTCAGTTCATGAGATTTTTCCATTACAAGCTATTTTTGCATGTATATTGAGCCCTGTGACCTTGAATGTTGACATCATGACCCCCCAAATGCCCAAAATCCTATCAGATCATTGTCACCCTAGTATGTATACTCATACCAAATTTGAAATTGATCCGTCAACCGGTTCTTGAGATATCGCGAGAACAAAAACGGGACGGACGGACGGACGTACGTAGGCATGGTAGGGACGGACAGACAACCCGCAAACATAATGCCTCCGGCCACTTCATTGGTGGAGGCATACACACGACACAAAAGTGAGGTGTCTCGATTCAAACTTGAATTTTAAATTCGACCTTCTTGCGAATTATGGTGAAACGAAAGCGATGATAAACTTTAAAGTGTGAAGGATATCCCCTTTTTCATCCCCGCGTGGGTGTCAGTGTACCACTGTACGTAATGTTTTTGTTTGTGGTTTGAACCTGCTATCTCGTCAATCAATGGGACAAACAGTGATTAATGCATTCGATATAAGGGAAAGGATATAAACAAAATGGTTAAACATGATACAAGGGTAATGATAGGTTTATGACATGTTTAAACAGGATGCTGAAAACTTATTATTATCGTTGTTTGCAGTACATCAACACTCACTTTTTGCCAATGTACGTTCTGTGTATTACATGACTTACCAAAACATAATTATTTTCAGGGCAAAATAGTGTAGAATGTATTAGATAATTATTCAATTGGATAAATACTGTGCTTAAACATGTTCTTGCAATCGCCTGTATTCCATTAAAATGGATGTCACGCCTTTTGTTGAATCAACAGAGGCTTTACGAAATCTTAAAATATTCGTCTACTGAAGTAGTGTGTGGTCATTAATGCGTGTTATTACAATGCGCGCCTTTGCTTCACTTTAACATCAGTTATCCCTTAAGGAAAGACTCTTTATGGTCTCAATATTCAAACACAAAGCCCTTCAAATGTCTCCAATCAATTCCAGTTACAGTAACAAGGCAAACGCCTTCGGTCTTACGACACCGTTAGGGGACCATTGCGAACTGTCGAAAGTAATAGTAATCTGAGGCGATCAAATTTGAAATTGATCCGTCAACCGGTTCTCGAGATATCGCGAGAACGGAAACGGGAAGGACAGAGGAACGGACGGACGAACAACCCGAAAACGTAATGCCTCTGGCCACTAGCATCGTTGGCGGAGGCATAACAATGACACAAATTTGAATTTTAAATTCGACCTTCTTGCGAATTATGGTGAAACGAAAGCGATGAATAACCAAAAAGTGTGAAGGGTTTCCCCCTTGTTATCCCCGCGTCGGTGTCAGTGTATAATTATACGTAATATTGTGTGTGTGATTTAAACGTGCTATATATAGAAGAAACTGGACACTTGTATGAGACCAAATATTTCGTATTCATTAACAATACAATATATGATATTGTATATCAAATTAAAGATAAAATTACCCTCTTCAATATTGGCACGAAATCCAGATGAAATCATTCATGCATGACTTGTCACGGTCAATTAACCACACCAAGGTCTGTTTTCAAAAATAGCAAAAATGGAACATCCACTCAACCATATAAATGTTGATAAGCATAATCTAAAACGCTATATTCATGAGATGGCATAATTTTTCATTACAAATGTGACCTTTTCTATCTTCATCTCAATAAAGAGTAAAAATGAAGACAAATTATGAACGTTATAGGTGTTATTTTCGTCCAAAAGTAACAAAATGGGGAATTCCATGGCAAAGCTTTATTAGTCAAAACCACAGTTTGTGCCCTTATTTCAGCATGAAAATGGTATAAATTCTTCTCAAGAATTATACCGTAGTCCAAAGATCTTCAAAACCTGAAGTCACCCTTGGTCAAACATTTGGGCAGTCTTTAACATGACATTTCTCTCGGTAATTATGGTTAAAATTGCAGGGGTCACATGAAATAGACAAGCTTCATGCCTGTAATACAGACCAGTATGATAATGCTCTCATAACCTGGCCCTGTTTTATTGACAAATTTGTATTTCCAGAGTTTGTTCATTTCAGTAAAGTTGAATAATGTCATAATTTACTTGCCCCGCTCATCTTGTTTTAAGTGAAACGCTTACTATCATTTCAGTCGAATGGTGTGGTCCTCCATTGTTTTGCTATTTTTGAAAAAAGACCTTGCTAGTGTTAATTGACCATGGCATTTCATGCATCAACGATTACACCTTTAAGTTATACCCTGCATGTAGAGGACTAAATTCCCTTTAATTTGATATATGATCATGTACGCTTTATCGTACATTAATATGAAATATTTCAACTTATACAAGTGTCCAGTTTCTTTTTTTGCGGAGTATATATCGTCAATCGATCGAAAGGACAGTGAATAAATGCATTCAGTAGTAGGGTACGGACATATGGGCATAATTAAACATGATGTTGCAAACGATTTTGAAGAAGAAAAAAACTTTAGAAACTCTAGAAACTACTTCTTAGTTATCTGTACATGGCTGGTTGGTATTTTTTCAAAGCTGGTACAGTTGGTTTAATGTGTTTTTTGTTGTTATGTAAACATGTTGCATCGTTAATCTATGGCAAGGACGGTGAATTAAATAAGAGTAAAGGCCCAGTCCCATACTCACGGTTATCACGGCGACTCGCAACGACTCGCAACAATTTACTAGAACGAATCGACTCGATTTAGCCACGATTTAACAACGGATTTGGAAGGTTGCAGTCCCATAGTGGCGATTTCTACCGCGACTCGCAGCGAATTAGCATTCGTGGAGAAAATCGCTCGAGTCGTCTCGAGTCGTTGTAATTCGTTCTACTAACAGTTGCGAATCGCGAAGAACGCCGTGACTCGTAAAAGCATGACGACAGTTTTGAACCGGCTCAAAACTTTTTCCATGCCGCAACGATTTGATCACATTGCTCATCACGTTGCTCATCGTTGTTATTCGTTGTGAGTCATATCACCTCGTCACTAATATCCCAGTCACATACACCTGTAAAGCCTCCCGTTAGAGCTACGTGTTGGAAGGTATGTATAATGCAATGAAACGTGGCTATCCGGTGGCAATATCGGGGCTATATCGTGTCTAAACCATAGAGCAATACGTGGCAGTTCTTGTTTGTCCCCGTCACGAAAAGGAAGGCAGAGCAACTATTGCTGTAGCTATGCTTCTAACGGGAATGCTTTACGGGAATGTGTGACTGGGACATGTGGTTCTAGTTCCGCAAGGGAGAACAGACGATTTCTTTCTCCGTCTACTTTGTGTTTTCCGCGCAGTCATCGTATGCCACGTGTTGTGACCTTCTAAACCGTTCTGACCCTGCTGGAAAGAGCACACTCATTCACAGTGTGAATCACACTGTGGTTTACATTGTAAATCACAGTGTGCTCCACAATGTTAAATTCGGGCGTTTTCACAGTGTGGTCGCGTCGTTCCACAGTGTGAATCACACTGTGGTTCACAGCGTGAAGCACACTTTGGATCACACTGTGAACCACACTGTGTAACGGTGTGACCACACTGTAAAAACGCCCGAATTTAACATTGTGGAGATTCACAATGTGAACCACAGTGTGATTCACACTGTGAAACACACTGTGAATCACAGTGTGAATAACTGGACATTTACATTGTGACCACACTGTGAAAACTCCCGAATTTAACATTGTGGAGATTCACAATGTGAACCACAGTGTGATTCACACTGTGAAACACAGCGTGAATAACTTGAGATTCACATTGTGACCACACTGTGAAACACACTGTGGTTCACAATGTGAATAGCATGAGATTCACATTGTGAACAAACTTCAGCGTATCCAGAATTCTGCAGCTAGGCTGGTCACCTTAACTAGGAAATCCGAACACATAACTCCAGTTCTTCGTTCCCTCCACTGGCTTCCGGTCCACCACCGCATTAGCTTCAAAATCCTGCTTGTTGTGTATAAAATATTTCATCAACTTGCCCCTAATTACCTCCAAGATCTCATTTCACTTCGTTCTTCATCCACGTCCAGACACCTTCGTTCCTCCTCAACGCTGCAGCTTTCCCATGGACCCCGTACTACGACTAGATATGGAGACCGTGCCTTCTCCACGATAGCCCCAACCCTTTGGAACAAGCTCCCCCATCATAATATTCAAGATGCCCCCACAGTAGACATATTTAAATCCCTTCTTAAAACTCACCTGTTCAACCAACCGTAGAATTTTTTGCCAAGCACATGTTTTATGTCTTAGTTTTATATTATGTTGTCATTTAATTGTTTATTTTTTGTAGTATTGGTATTGGTATTTTGTCCGGGCGCACACCATATTAGTTGTATTATTTCCGTTCTGCGCTTAGAAACATCAGTATAAAGCGCATTATAAATATTATATATTATTATTATTAGGCTGTATACGACTCTCATTTTACCACATTGGCGATTTTTTTAGTAGACAAGCAGTTTTCAGCAGTATTTTCCATATTCAAAACCTGCATCATTACATTACAAACTAATAGTTATAACTAGAAAGGAACACAAAATTACAAATGACGTTTTAAAGATCATGTTAACATTAAAAAAGAGCCGTTAAAACGTAAGAGGGCGCTCTCTAAACACTCATCGGTTTCAACCATTTTTAATAAAATATTGTGCATGTGATGCTTTGTTGAAATAGTGATTAGATAGAGAAATAACCAACAACCATTTAAATACCTATTTTGTAACTTTTTGAAAAGAGGAAGCATTTGTTTGAATTTTTAACTGCTGGTTCAAAATTCTCTAATAAACCTGGGGCCCCAGCTTTATTACAAATTCTTATATTTATGGATATTTCAGCCGTCTCTGAACCGATTTTAATCAAACAAAGATGATTTTATCATTTAAATATTATGCTCTTTCAAATTTTACACTCAGTTTTTCATTACCTCACAAAAAAATAAGTAGTCTAGCGCCACCTCTACCAAAACTCAACTATCCCTTTAAATTTAACATTGTGAAAACCACACACTGTGAAACATCCATCACACTGTGAAACGCCCACCAAACTGTGAAAATGTTCACTGTGTGGACTTTCACAATGTGACACATGCTGTGTGAAATTGCCACATTGTGAAATAAGTTTAGTTTTTAAATTCTACAATTTGAAATCTTTCAAATTATGAAAATGTAGTTGTGTAAAGCTTAGTACACAGTATGAAGGAGAAAAGGTAGATAATCAGTGTCTACTTAAACTCAACTTTAATAGATATATTACCCTCAAAAAATCTGAAACTAATACAGTAATCTGAACATATTTACATTTCATAGCCTTAGTTTATGAGGTACCTTAACATGTATTTCAAAAGCTTATATGTATGTACTTTTTACTAAAAACGACGTGTGAACATACATACATATTTACCTATTTTACATACATAATTATACAAAGATTGCAGTTAATGAACCTATCAAGATGAGAAATATCTCTGGCAATAAATCTTGGAATTATCTCTATTTTAGGCACACATGTTTTATGGCTACATTAATCTCTACAACTAATACAAATAAATACCTGAAGATGAGCAAAAAAGACTTTGCACCCCGGGAATCAAACCCGGCAGCCACCCCTTCATATTTTATCCCAGGGCTAAGCTAATTTAAAGGCATAGCAGACTGCCTGTAAAAATCATAATGTCGTAGCCGACATTGACCAAAGTAATGGGGGCGTTTTGTAAAGGTTGTGAAACGGGGGCGGGAAATACATCATGATTAACATTTTGCCATATACGGTAGGCTATAATTTTAGCTCTACGACTTTTGGGTTTTTTATTTTAAACATTTGATTTTAAAGCAAAAGAGTAACGTGATCAGTGTGTTTAAAGCAAATATCTGGGTTCAGTTAAACTAAATTGAACTTAAATAATCCGGTAGAGAGTTACGGCAGTTGCTTTACAGCTCCAAACGGTTCCCGTGTTTATGTGCGTCCTTGATTATACAAAGCATATATTTTGTATATTATATTTATATAATATTATATATTTTTTAATCACAATTCATTATCTTAAAATTGCCCTTTTTATGTATGGTATATAGGGGGAATGTTGTGGGACTGCCAGAAAAGGAAAGCACAGGAGACCGAAACAAAAGACGAATACCTAGATTGAGAAACTGTGTGTTTCAAACTGAACTTGACCTCGAGATGTTATATAGATCCAAATCATGTTAAACCTTCATCCAGCATGTTGACATGTAAGGTAAAGACACTAAGGCCAACCGCAACTCAAAAGTACACGGTACATAAAACAATTATCTTTACATTATGATAGATGATGCGATATGACAGTCGGAATATTTTGCTCCGAGATCGACGCGTATATATACCGACAGTTGGAAAGTACATTATGTCAGAAGGTCAAATCTGTAAAAAGAACGGAATCAAAAGGATAGACGGGAAATTAGATAAAAGAGAACACCAGATTGTATAATATCGAAATAATTATTTGTTTGTTTGTTTTGTTTGTTTATTTCCGAAATCACAACAATAAATACGGCAATGAAGTGCAACGGGGGATTGACCCAATTCAGCAGAATTAAAAAGACAAAACCGCTGTTCTTCCTTGGGGTCCCACACCACATGTTATGTCAATACAAGTATCATGGATGTGGTGTGGCAAGATTGGGGATGTTATTAAGGAATCCTTATTATTTGTGTTTTTCATGGCTTAAATAGCTCAGTTGTCAAGGTACCGATACGGCAATCGAGAAGCCCGATTAAGTTTCCCCGCCGAATTCGTATTGCTCAGCTTGAAAAATGTATCTAGTCAGAAAGCGCCTTACTATAAACATGATAAAGAAATCGAATGTTTTATCCATGTATCTATTTTTACCAGGTCAGATAACGTCTTACTATACTATATTAAACAAACATCTGCTTTATGCACAATCTCTTCTGTTTTTCTTGCCTTTCAGCATTGTTTAAACATTTATCCTATATGCTCGAGGCACATACACACAAAATTATCTTCAAATTATTTTTTGTTGAAAAATAGGTTATCATGCAGGCCCGCAAAACTATGCCCTAATTATTTTCCGGCTAAAACCCACTTATAGCTGTTATCACTATTAATGCACGTAAAACATACATTTTCATAAAAGCGGTGGGTAAGGTAATGATGCGCCAAGGTGTGCACTTTTCTTATCTTTAACAGATAGTTATTAGATGCCCTTTAACTTGATCAGGGTAAAACCCTTTCCTCCTTAGGGCGATGCCATTAATGTTTCTCGCTCAACAGATGTACGACCCAACTTAAATGCCCATTCAGGTGTTCGGCCTTTGTGTTAGTAGAAAAAACAAATCCAGATTTGTTTATTAATTGTTTTTGTTTTTTCAATATATTTTACCAGGGTTGCCCATTCAACAATAAGTTGGTCTCCCATGGGGCCCTGGGATACAGTATACAAACATATAATAAACATGAATTATACAGGTCGTTACAAAAACATTTGAAATGAATTATACAATTATACATAAATATTTACATGTAGAACATGTCATGTCTAAAAATAACAAAAGTGACGTGAAACATAATTATACATTTAATAATAACAAATACAATACTGCATTTTATATACACCGGATTTTGAAAAATTTCTTATAGGGTTTATTCATAATATAAAAACAACATGAATGCTGCACATATTAGTATTTCAACAATTAAATTACAAATGTAAAAATACAGTAAATAATAACATTCATTACAATTTCAGACTATCAGGCAAGGTTATTAAATAAATATTGTTTCATTTTTGTTTGAAAATATTCAAGGAATTTGAAGTTTTAATTGTAATGGGTAAACTATTCCAGAGGGATATAGAAGAGTAAAATAAAAAATGTTTGTATTGTTCTATGCGAGCCTTAGGAATAGTTAAGTTCAAATCAAGGGTTCATTCTCCTTGTTGCATGAGAGTAAAGCAGGAGAATCATCATACAAAATAACAAGGAAACCAACAGTTCAAACTACGCCTGGGGGTGTTTCACAAAGATCTTAAGTTGAACTTAAAGGGGTAGTACAGTTTTGGTAATGCAGAACTTTAGTAACCAAACCTGGCCAGTAACATTATAAACTAATAGTTATAACTCCACCATGCTCAGAAAGTATACAAAATTACAAACGACTAAGTTAAAAGCCCGTTATCATTTTTTTTAAAGAGCCATTTAAACACAAGAGGGCGCTTTCTGAAAAGGCATTGGGTTCAACCATTTTTCATACAAAATTATGCATGTGATGTTTTATTGAAATAATGATTAAATAGAGAGATCATCAACAACTATTTAAAAATCGCTTTTGAACATTTTTGAAAAAGTGCAAGCATTTGTTTAATTTTTTTTTTTACATCATCTAATTATTTGGGCCCCAAATAATTATAAGATCAGATATATTTATTGATATTTCAGCCGTTTCTTGGTCGATTTTAACCAAATAAAGTTTGTTCTGCCATTAAAATTGCATGTTCTCTCAAATTCGACACATTCATTACCTCACAAAAAATTGTGATGTGCAGCGCCCTCTCTACCAAAACTAAACTACTCCTTTAAACTCAACTCTAAAGTTGGACTTAAAAAAGTGTAATAAGCCATTTTGTAGCCTTGGAATCATATATATTCAAAAGCAATAATGCAAGTATTTTAGACTTTTCATCAATTTGACATGTAGAACATGACATCTTCTTGATAATAGAAACATATCAATGATTTGAAACAACAGTTTATGCCTTTTAAAAGTTTTGTTTTCCAAGAGACTAACGGCTTTCCATACTTTTTAAGTCCAACTTTAATTTAGAATTTTTGTGAAACACCCGCCTGGATGGCTTGTACCCGATATGAAATAGCATATTTTTTTACAAAGTTTAACACAAAAAATAAACATTATAATTATACGTATTTCCAACATGTTCAGGATAGTATAATGAAATACGCCTCATCACTCATTAGCTATACACCATGTCCCAGACAAAACGAAACCGGGTTTCATGGCAGAAATTTTATGTTATAATGAATAATTTCCTTGATGATATATATATATGTCTGAAAAGCTACGTGTCTCTTCTTTTATTTGATATACAACTTATGGCACATAATTCACGCATGACTGAATTAGATCGATAGAAAGTGGTGTTACCAAAATTCAATTTGCGCGCAGAAATTGCAAGTTTGGGTGAGGTTTTGGGGAGAGTTTTAAGAGTAGTAAACGTACTTATTTTGAAAAAGGACAGACACCGCATGAAAATTCATAATTTTATCTTTTATATGACACCTCATGATTAAAAAATAAATTATATATGCCAGAGAACGAATACAATGAAAACATGCTTGATTCCAGCCCAAATGAGTAACTTTCCTGATCTAGCCTGTTTCCTGATCCCCATGTTTGTGTAAATTCACTCATGCATCAACGTCCATTGTCAGCTGCTAGTCAGGAAAGCTGAGCGACTTCTTACTCAACTTTCACTCATTCGGGCAGAAATCAGGCATGTTTTCATTGTACTCGTTCTCTGGCATAAATCATTTATTTTTTTAGCATGAGGTGTCATGTAAAAGATACAAATATGAACTTTTATGTGGTGTTTGTCCTTTTTAAAAATAAGTACGTTTACAACTCTTAAAACTCACCCAAACTTCAAATTTATGCGTGCAAATTGAATATTGGTAACACCACTTTCCATTGTTCTAATTCAGTCATGCTTGAAGTATGTGCCATAAGTTGCACATCAAATGTAAGAAGAGACACAGAGCTTTCCAGGCATATATATATCATCAATTAAATTATTCATTATGACAGAAAATTTCTGCCATGAAACCCGGTTTCGTTTTTTCTGGGACACGGTGTATATATATAAATCAAGACATAACGATTGCTATTCCAGCTACTGCACCTTCGAAATCGCAGCATCCAAAAAACTAAAGGGAATACAAAAAAAAAAAAAAAAAAAAAGAATAACGTGTACGTATAAGCTCAAAAGCGCAAACACGATTAAACAGATGATGCAGACATTATCCTTGATGTCTTTGGCGGCCGCGGGGGTGGTCTAAATGTCGCGCGATTGGATTCTCCTCAGGTATACCACGTGACCACTAAATCGGTACACTTTGATCCCTCCATAATAACAAAGAGCAGCCTCTTAACTCCCAGGTATATTATCGCTGGGATAATTAGCCCGCTCGATATACCCCCTTTTATATATTATACCCGCTGCTGGCGTTCCCATTACCCTCCGCTCTCAAAGGATGTCCCGTCAGCCGCGGTCACTCTCTCCACTCAGCGTCGGCGGCACAGCAATACCTATTATAGACGGCGAAATGACGGTGAGTCGTGTATTTTATTCTATGAGGATTTCTATACCAAGGAGCGAAGTAGTTAAACACGACTCTATATAGCTATGTTAACGGCACTGTATACATGGTATATGCACCATAATCTAATAATGCACTATACATTGCAAATATTGTCCACTATTGATGCAAATAATTGTCACTATTGAGACTGACAGATAGAGACTGATGATATAGCCAACGTATGACGGTGTCTTTAGATATCGAAACTGACTTAATTTGCTACTGTCACCCCGAACAGCTAGTGCCAAGCTTAGCTGGTTGTCGACACCTGTTCCATCCTGTCAGCATCACGGCATGAATGAACATTGTACGTGACATGAGACGATATCTTGCTAACAGAGGCGACATACGGGGCAATGCCCCCAATGAAGAAACTAGGTCTTGAAACATACTTTGTTCTTGTACATCCTTGTAACGTCAATTATTTGTTTCCCCCGGAAATCGACCAAGGCCCCCCCCCCCCCCCCCCGCTTCAGAAGAACATTTACCACCACCCACAACAATAATTATTGACAAACCATCAACTTGTATGAGATGTATTGAGGCCTGTTCTGCGTATCCTTTTTCCTTTTATCGAAGGTTACTACTGTATTTAGTTACCAGACAATATTTAATATTATTTTCTACAAATTTCCGTTGTAGAAAAATGGGGGTCAAAAAGAAAAGAAAAAATGTTAAGAGGTTTGTTTTTGTGTCTGGAGAAAGAAAAAAATGCCAGACATGACCGGAGATAAACTTGCAAGATGCATCAATCGCATTAAAGCGGATTTACATGATTTACGTAATTGATGAGTATACTTGACAGTCAGCACGCGCCGCCCGGTATACGCGTTTCGTCGGAGGTGAGCATATAAATACACCTGTCGCGACGAGTAAAGCCCGGCGCAGACAGAGCCGACTCGACCCGATCCGATTGTTTTTCAGTCGGATCAGCTAAGTGTGCGGTGCCTCACGACTCCGATTTTGCCAGTCGAGTGACAGTCGGAAGTCGGTCAGGGCCAATTCAACACGATGAATCGGCTCCGACCGACCGGGCCCGACGTTATCCTCACTGAAAACCAGTCAGATCGGGTCGAGTCGGCTCTTTCTGCGCCGGGCTTACCACCACCCAAAAATAATATTCGTATAAATGAAAGGTAACATCTTTAGTAGTCCATTCCATCAACAAGTTCAGAAAAATATGTTTCCAGAAAGAAAAATATAATTGGAAAACACATCACCATTCTCAAGCATGCGTTCATGGGTCTGCATGTACGAAGACTACCTGTGTCCAGAGCAAACGAATCTTCCGTGATTCTATTGTCTTCAAACGTACGCGTGAATAGAATTGGCGCACTCGCAAATGTTTGGCGCTTACGGAACCATGAAATAATAATGGTTCCGTAAGTGGTGGAAATTAATTGCATTACACAACCCTTTGCAAAATGTTGGGTATCTATTTGATGCTAGCAGGCTAGATTTTCTTATGAACATATATGGTTTCAGAGACGCTTAAACTAGCCCCACTTTTTTGTAAAGCACAATTGAATTGAATGGATTTCACAGACACTCAGTCTAACATATAATCAAGCTTAACGTCCTTGTTTACGAATAAGGGCTAATTTTCATGTAATTTATGTAAAATTACATGACATTGTAAACCTGTCTAAGGAACTTCGTCAAGTGGATTCCCGAACTTTAATTTGGAACTCAGTGCGTGCTAATACTAGATAAGTGCCAGTTTGTAGGCTGCGTTGTTTTAAAAGGATCTTAGATCTTAGACTAGTAACATTGTCCAAATACACAAAACTAACTGAGATCTATTATAGTGGTACCCTCATAACTAGTTGTACATATTACCAAAAGAAGCATAGAACAGGTTTTGTTTTTCGAATTGCTCTTTCATCAAAAAGATATTTACGGTTGTAGTGTTCGGATTTTTAACTATCCACTGGATAGTCATAACTGTGTATAAAGTCAGTTCAACGAGACTGTGAATATCACTTTGTATTTTCGATCATTACTCTGCCATGTAACATCTATTAAGCGTGAAATGTTTACACATTACTTAACGCACATATCAGATCACACAAATATACATTGTATCAACCATTTATCTCTTTTTGCACTTGTCAGCAAAGTTACTAGATCCCTTTAAGTGTTCTACTAACTTCGTCAAGTTCAACCCAAATCATTTGGAGCTTTCACCTTTCTTTCTCTTGTTTGGTATGGGGTATCAGACTAATAAAATGTATTTATGATTGAATGAAAGTCGTTCCAAGAACGTTTTTCGATTGTAGTCAAATTAATTTTATAAGTAGTAGGTGATAACATCGGACACTATTGCTTAAATGAATAGCTTAGTTTTTTGGTTTAGAGGGCGCTTCAAGAAATAGTTAAATTGTTAGGTAATGAAAAACCAAGTGTAATATTTGTAAGAGCACGTGATTTTAAAGGTAAAACGAATTTGAATTGATCACAATCGGTTCAGAAACAGCAAAAATATCAATAAATATATCCGATTGGAATAAATGTGGGACCCACATTTATTTGATAATTTTAGACAAATATTATTATGATGCCTTAACTTTTTCGAAAAATACCTAAGAGGTTTTTAAATAGTTGTTGATGATTTCTCTATTGAATAAGTATTTAAACAAGATATCACATGCACAAATTTTCATAAGAAATGGCTCAAACCAATATGTGTTAGAGAGCGCCCTCTTGTGTTTTAACGACAACAGACTCCGTGTGTAAGTTTTTCTACCTTTCGGGCATAATATAGTGCAAGTTTGGGGAATACTCAAATTCAGTTTGACCTGAACTGTACTATCTCTTCAACAGTGTTCTTTACCAATGAAAATAGCACACATGCATCATATCGAAGAGTCTTACATTGATATTGGCATGTGACTGAAGTCTCAAATATCCCTTTTGAAGAAAAAATCGTATGAAGTTGATGGATCATTTTCAAGAGTTCTATCAATTTTGTTGACATATTTGACACATTTATATTTGTTGTATATGATTTAATATATCCGCTGGGTGATGAGTGAAAATTCAACGGTAAATGCATTGTCATTATTATGACCGAGTAATTAATAAGTGAAAATGCAAAGTGGTATTTGATAACTCACTGCTCATACTTTGTACTCAGTCATAATTCTCCCTATAGAGAATTTAAAATCCTAACACTTCAATCATAAATATCTTTATAACGAAAGAGAAATTCGCAAAACTGAGTTTTAATAACTATCGAAATCTAAGTTAAATTAATTAACTTTATAAATAAAACAGTCAAACATGTCTTAGCAGCCACTTGTATATATAGCGGCCAACACAATTGTGCGGGTTTGAACTGTACCTGATGACCAAGGGTAATAATGCGCCTCTGAATAGGGCACCTAGATACATGGCGCTCTATAAATGCTATATATAAGATGATGACCCAGCTAGCCACCTGACGTCGTGCCGATGTCATAAGTTGTTGGCCGGATGTCGGCTTATCGCGGTTGGCTCGAGGTTAAAATGTCCGCCAGCCCAACATCGTAACCACGTCATTTTGTGATACGTCAATTTCTGACAATGGCCCAACATCAACTCATGACATTGGACCAACATAACATTATGATGTGGGCGCGAGGTTAAAATGTCCGCTAGCCTAACATTGTCCCAACATCATTTTGTGATGTCGGGCAAATGTCAATTTCCGACAATGGCCCAACACCAAATCCTGACATAGGACAGATATCAAATTATGATGTGGGCTCGACGTTAAAATGTCCGCCAGCCCAACATCGTCACCACGTCATTTTGTGATACGTCAATTTCTGACAATGGCCCAACATCAACTCATGACATTGGACCAACATAACATTATTATGTGGGCGCGAGGTTAAAATGTCCGCTAGCCTAACATTGTCCCAACATCATTTTGTGATGTCGGGCAAATGTCAATTTCCGACAATGGCCCAACACCAAATCCTGACATAGGACAGATATCAAATTCTGTTGTGGGCTCGACGTTAAAATGTCCGCCAGCCCAACATCGTCACCACGTCATTTTGTGATACGTCAATTTCTGACAATGGCCCAACATCAACTCATGACATTGGACCAACATAACATTATGATGTGGGCGCGAGGTTAAAATGTCCGCTAGCCTAACATTGTCCCAACATCATTTTGTGATGTCGGGTAAATGTCAATTTCCGACAATGGCCCAACACCAAATCCTGACATAGGACAGATATAAAATTCTGATGTGGGCTCGACGTTAAAATGTCCGCCAGCCCATTATCGTCACCACGTCATTTTGTGATACGTCAATTTCTGACAATGGCCCAACATCAACTCATGACACTGGACAAACATAACATTATGATGTGGGCGCGAGGTTAAAATGTCCGCTAGCCTAACATTGTCCCAACATCATTTTGTGATGTCGGGCAAATGTCAATTTCCGACAATGGCCCAACACCAAATCCTGACATAGGACAGATATCAAATTCTGATGTGGGCTCGACGTTAAAATGTCCGCCAGCCCAACATCGTCACCACGTCATTTTGTGATACGTCAATTTCTGACAATGGCCCAACATCAACTCATGACATTGGACCAACATAACATTATGATGTGGGCGCGAGGTTAAAATGTCCGCTAGCCTAACATTGTCCCAACATCATTTTGTGATGTCGGGCAAATGTCAATTTCCGACAATGGCCCAACACCAAATCCTGACATAGGACAGATATCAAATTCTGATGTGGGCTCGACGTTAAAATGTCCGCCAGCCCAACATCGTCACCACGTCATTTTGTGATACGTCAATTTCTGACAATGGTCCAACATCAACTCATGACATTGGACCAACATAACATTATGATGTGGGCGCGAGGTTAAAATGTCCGCTAGCCTAACATCAGCGCGGCGTTTTTGCGATTTCGACCCAACATCAATTATTCAGTCAGTGGTCAGTCATGGTTGTGAAATTAATGTCGGGACAATGTTAGTAATGAGACAAGAATAGGACATCTCAATTTGTACGTCAAACCGAAATCCTACGACGTCAGAATGGGCAGCAGTGAATCAAGTCGGCTAATAGTCATTAAGTTGATGTTGAGCCGATGTCAATGATCCGACATGAATATGACATCTTAATGATGACGTCAATACGTTTCCTGCCGATGTCAGAACTGACAGCAATGAAACAAGTCGGCAAATGATCATAAAAGTGATGTTGCGCCGATGTCAATAGTCGGACATGAATATGCCATCTCCAATATGACGTCGGGCTAATATCGCGCCGATGTCGGAAAAGATAGCAATTAAGGAGGTCGGTAAATGGTAGTAAAATTGATATCGATCCGATGTTATTAATTAGACATGAATGTGATAAATATGTCAGGCTGATGTAAGAACTTGCAGCAATGAAACAACTCGGCAAATGGTCATTTAATTGATGTTGTGCCGAAGTCAATGATTAGACATGAATATGACATCTCAATGATGACGCCATAGCGATATCCTGCCGATGTCAGAACTGGCAGCAATGAAACAAGCCGGCAAATGGTCGCCAGTTCCGACTTCGGTACAACATTGACCCAACGTCATATTTGAGATCTCTTATTCATGTCGGATTAATGACATCGGCACAACATCAGTTTAATGACCATTTGCCGACTTGTTTAATTGATGTCAGTTCTGACATCGGCAGGATATCGCTTTGGCGTCATCATATAGAGATGTCATATTGAGGTCCAATTAATAACATTGACCAGACATCAATTTCACAACCATGTACCGACCTCTTAAATTGCTACCAGATACAACATCATCACAATATCGGACTGACGTCATAGTAGAGATGTCATATTTATGTAAGAGTAATGACATCCGCCCGACATCTATTTCACAACCTTTTACCCACCTTTAAAATTTCGTAAAGTTCCGACATCTGTGCGGTATAGGCCCAAAGTCATATTTTGGATGTCATATTTATGTCTAATTAATAACTGTGACCCGACATCAATTTCACAGCATTTTACCGACCTCTTAAATTACTACCAGTTCTAACATCGGGGCGATAGAAGGCCGATTTTATATTTGAGATGTCATATTCATGTCGAATTATTGACAACGGCACAACATCCATTTATTGACTATTTAATGATTAGTTTCATTGGAGCCATTTATGACATCGGCAGGATATCGCTTTGGCGTCATAATTGAGATGTCATATGGATGTCCAATAAAACTCATTGGTCCGACATCAATGTTACAACCATTTACCGACCTCTTTAATTGCTACCAGTTCCAACATCGGCGCGAAATTATCCCGACGTCATATTGGAGATGACATATTCATGTCAGAATATTGACATCGGCTGAACATCGATTTCATGACTATTTGCCGACTCGTGTCATTGCTGCCAATTCTGACATCGGCGCGATATCGGCTTGACGTCATATTTGTGATGTCATATTGATGTCCAATTAATAACATCCGTCCGACATCAATTCCACATTCAACCATTTACCGACCTCTTAAAATGATATATTCCGACATCGGTACAACATTGGCCCAACGTCATATTTGAGATGTCATATTCATGTTGGTTTATTGACATCGGCCCAACATTAATATTACAACCTTCTATCAACCTCTTAAATTGGTACCAGTTTCGGCATTGGTGCGATTTTAGCGCGACGTTTTATTTGAGAAGTATTTTTTTCGTCAACTTAATGACATCGGCACGATATTCAACTACAACCATTTTCCGACTTATTTCATTTCCAAAACCTCCAACTTAAATTCGACGTTGGCGTAATGTTGGCGCGACGTCTGTTTGCCGACCGCGATCTTGCCGAAGACCTGCCGACACCGGTCCGACGTCAGTTAGCTAGCTGGGTACTTATATTTTTGTTAACTTGCTTTGAGAATCTATACTGAATTGAGTTTCGTTTAATCGATTACAAACATTAGTAATTCAAAAGTAAAAAAAAAAAGAAGTATTTGCTATCGGGAAATTCATGATCGATTATAAGCGATCGTAAGTGAAATGAAAATTTTCGATTTTTGGAATTATTTATATTAAAAAATATACTTTTGTCATGTCCTTGCTGCTGTATATAATTTAGAAGGATATATAAGAATATAAATAACACCTTAAATAGTGTTATGAATATGATTTGAAGGTGGATTATTTCAAATTCAACGCTCTACAAATACTAACTATTACAAAACATACATGCTAAGAAGAGGTGTATATATAGTATACCGATTGCGACCTATGTTTGTAGGACGATAGGATGATAGGTTTAGGAGTAGGCAATAGGTATAGGAATAGGATATTTATAGAATTATGATTTATGAATGAATGTGTGTAAAGGTTAAACAAAATGCATGGATCGGACGTGGAATCTATGCATGTTTTCTAATTTCTTTTTACGTTTTTGATGTTGGTCCTACGTTGGCCATTTGACATTGGGCCATTGTCAAATTTTGATGTTGGTCCAGCATCAGAAAATGACGTTGGACCAATGTTGGGTTAGCGGACATTCAAACGTCGGGCAAACGTCAAGATTTGATGTTGGGCCAACGTCAAGATTTGATGTTGGGCCAACAATAAAAAATAACGTTGGGCTAATGTCGGGCTGGCGGACATTTTAATGTCGGGCCAACGTCAGAATTTGATGTTGGCCCAACGTCAGGATTTGATATTGGGCCATTGGCGGAAATTGACGTTGGACTAACATCACAGAATGATGTCGTGACAATGTTGGGCTAGCGGACATTTTAACCTCGAGCCGACATCATAATGTTATGTTGGTCCAATGTCATGAGTTGATGTTGGGCCATTGTTGGAAATTGACGTTATGCCAATATCACAAAATGACGTAGTGACGATGTTGGGCTGGCGGACATTTTAACGTCGAGCCCACATCAGAATTTGATATCTGTCCTATGTCAGGATTCGGTGTTGGGCCATTGTCGGAAATTGACCTTTGCCCGACATCACAAAATGATGTTGGGACAATGTTAGGCTGGCGGACATTTTAACCTCGGGCCGACGTCAAAACTTGATGTTCTCTCAACGTCAGGAATCGATGTTGGGCCTACGTTAGAACTGACATTGGGCCATTGTCAATAATTGATGTTGGGCCGAAATCGCTAAATGACGTTGGGCCAGCATTAAAAAAAGACGCCGAGCTGATGTTGGGCTGGCGGACATTTTAACGTCTCGGTGACGTCGCATGTCGCATGTTGGCCCAACGTCCCCTTACAACGAAAATGACATCGGCCCAACGATGGCACGACGTCAGGTGGCTAGCTGGGGACGTCATAATTCAGGGAAATTGAGCATTCCTATTGGTTGATTACTGATGCTTAATCCGGTATAGTAAATGGTAAAGTTATAGTGCATATGCACTATAACTGCGCAGGGGATGGCCTTGGACCATAGAAGTAGTATATAAATAACTAGAAGACAATCTACGCACTGCGCGCTAATTTTCCCATAGCCTTAACACACAGCAAACATGGCCGGTTAGGGAAACTTCATGGACTGGCTAACATGGAATGCTGGGTAATTCGCTGAGGAACGTGAACAGTTATTAACTGCATATAATTGCAGCAGCGAAATATCAAGCTGCAAACTGCGTCATGTTAGAGGTCATCGCTAATTAATTATTATTCATGTATTCATATATTCATAGCATCTACGCGTACATTTAGCCAATCACACATTAATGTTAAAAGTGGGTCGGGTCAAACCACGTTGTTTACGATACTGACACACGTGTGTGGGCGAAATGTTGATGTTGATTTTAAAATGTTTCAATGGATTTCGAGTGGATGTGTGTAATCATTATTAACAGTAAATGCAAACACACATCAGTACACAGTAAAAGCGAATATTTCAGACTCACATTCTGCTGCAATATCTACTCAAATACATTATACAAACAAATACAGACTGTATGAACACGAACAAGAACGGGTTAAATGTCTGATACAGACGCTCTTCATGTAAGTTATAGAATGATTTAGTGATTATCTAGTTAAAAACTTGTATAAATGAATACTGTCTACCGTGTTCAGTTGAATTTGAGATGTTGACAAATTGACTGACCCCTTTTCACGTAAATTAACTTAGACACAAAATAAACAAACATACACATACACACACACACATTATGAAGAGCTTAATTCCAAAAGGCGCTAAATCCACTTTCCCTAAATATCAGGAAGCTATTAAAGTAGAAATCAACCATTTTAGGACAAATTACACGATACAAATTCAAAATATGGAACGTTCCCTTTTCCTATTCAAATAATTGAGCAAAGAAATGTTTTAAAAAGTTTAAAAAGTGGATTTAGCGCTTTTTATAATTAAGCTTTTCATATACACACATTATACAGACACATCCGATTCTGCCACATAATCATGCAATCATAGATAGCCAAAATAATTATTGCAATCTCATGAATTGTTTTCAAATGATTAATCTACATACACTAGGAAATGTGGAAAGATGCAAATTCATACCATTCAAATAACATTTATTAAATTAACATAATGTTCAACAGCATGAAACATAGTTTTAAATAATGTCGACATTAAACTTCCATCAGAATGATAAAAAGACAAAACGACTTTCTGTTAAAACAAAACATTATCTCTAAAGGTATTTTCTGTGCAAATCAAGATTTTAATTTCTAAATCAGTTGTCTCTTTTTATTTTATAAGATATTGCTGAGAAAAATAAAAGTACTTTCCTACATACGAATTGTGTATTAGGATTGTATAACAGCTATACATATACAGGAAATATATTGGCTTTTGTAAATAACTTGGTTTGAGTAATATTTTGTACATGCAACAAATATGAACTAAATGTTACTAAAACAACATTTTTAGCAGTCTTTTTTAAATAGAAAAGTCCCTTCAAGTATGCTAGTTGTCTGAAATTCATTATTCTCAACATTAAACAAAACTAAATTGATCTTCATCAATTTATCAAGAATCAATGTGAATCCAATTTGATAAACTTGATATACATTTATAATAATTTGGAAATGTAATCATTTTTTGCTCACTGAAAGTAAAAACAAAACTTGAATTATGGATATCTTACATCCCTATAAAAATAAATAAATGCCACTAAAACCTACCATATGATAAGAACAACAACTACAACAACTACTACTACTACTACCTACTACAAATACTACACATACTACTACTTGAATATAACAAGAATATATTTAGGAGGGAAAATGAGAAAGGAAATATAGGAGAAAAACTGGGAGAGAAACAAAAAGAAGATAGAAGGGCAAAGAAAAATACAATTTAGGAGAGGGGGATACGCATTGAACATGAGAGGTATAGAATAGTAGTATAATAATTTAAGTCATGTTCTGGCAAGATTGTGCACAAAATAATGCAAACTGATGTACAGGGTACAAATATACAACTTATAAATTGCATCAACAAAACATATTGCAACTCCTATCAATTAATTTCAACTAGTCATTTCCCAACAAACATTTTTCACCATTTGATTGACCTATCAAATGAATCAGCAACATTCACTATTTGAAGTAATTGTCTTATTTGAACACAATATAGTTAATTACCCAGAATATCAATTTAAACAAAACGAATTGTGTTCAATTTAAATTTGATTTAACTGCGATGTCACTCAATTAGTATGAATATTGAATACAATGATATGTGTTTAATATGTGTTGATCATTATTGCACAACATGAACTCCAGAGACTAGATTTGTATAATATAATCATCACAAAATAATAATACAATATTTTAGTAAGAGTTCAATTCAATTAATACATTACAGTGGAAGCATGCACCTGACCGAGAAAGGCATTATGAGCAGGATCAAGACCAGGCTGCCACCAGGTTTTATGAAGTTTACTATAGTTCAATCGCCCAACACAGCAATAAACCTGTACTGACACAATGAGAACATAAATGCGGCCTGCATACGGTGCACGTCACAAGGAGGTTTCACTATTCAGTATTCATATACATTTTATTCCAGAATCTAATTTAAAAGGGTGCAAATAAGTACAACTTATCTAATAATGTCTTCTATTCAACACACAAATTTGCAGCTACAAGCCCGACAGGGATTTATCTTTCAATATCAATCCTTTTACTTTATTGTAGTTGGTGATGTAGCTGAAATTCTGAACTATACAAAACCATTAATTGAGTGTGCTGGCAGTCCTGGGGTATTTGTCTGTGAATTGTTTTCAGAATCATCTTGTATGTTCACACATTATGAGGATACTAAGCAAGATTTATTCTAGTGCTGTCATAGCTTTAATCTTTGTTTATAAATACCCAGTAGGACAGTAATATAAGTAATTGTTTTGTCAATGGATCATTACTACATAATTGTACATCGATGGATCATTGCATCTGAGCAATACTCATCAGTGTGTAAATTTCGGATCAGTTGTCACTGTCCATCATGTCCTCTGGTAATAGCGTAAAGAGCTACAATGTTCACATGAATCACACTTAGTAGATTCCTTACTAATTAGGATAAATTGTGTGACTGACTGACTGACTTATTTAAGTTTATCGAGCCTGTCTACTGCCTAGGTCCTTCTTCAAACTGTACTCCACCATGGCTATGCAACCACTGCAACACTTTAAAAATCAGTTCTCTATCTGGAGACTTTATACTTATTTATTCCTGAACTGCTCAATATTACTTCGCATGAAAAAAAGAGCGTGGGTAGTCCTGGTAGTGTATGAAGTAGTAGAGTTATCTCCATTGTAGATTTGTATTGCTGATGATGAATACTGTCGAACACCAGTGCAGACCACAGCTTCAGGGGCGCACTGTTAAAAAAAGAAGAAATAATGAATCAACACAAAGTGTACAATTAAATAAAACAGATCTAGAAATGAATGTGACTGCTAATTGAGGCACACAACATATGCTGCTCAGCTCAGGTTCATACTTTTGTATGTCATGAAAGTCAAATCCATTTCATAGAAATAAATCACATTTCTTTACATACAGAACATCCATGAACAAGAATTACTAAATTTTTAACTCTCACTCTCAGGTAAATTTGGATAGGTCTACATCATTTTATAATTGGCAACATAAATTCAAGACATGGCTAGTTTAAAAAATAGAACAATTAAATTCAAAGTATTCCCTTTATTCCTTTTAATCATGCATTCATTTTTTTACCAGTATCGCTTTTATTTTGACTTAGTCTTAGTTAGCTCAGTCCAAGTTGTTGATTGTGTAGTAGGCGCTGCTAGTGCTAGGCCAGGGCTAGGCCTAGGCCTAGACTAGGCTAGGCCAAGTCTTGTTGCTTATGTTGTGATAACTGTTTTTTTACTGTAAACTGAGCTACAATGTTTAAATGAATCACACTTAGGTTTAGTACTACTAGATTCCTTACTAATTAGGATAAATTGTGTGACTGAATTATTTAAGTTTATCGAATCTGTCTACTAGTACCAAGCCTAGGTCCTTCTTCAAACTATAGGTCATGGCTGTGCACCCACTGCAACATCTAGTTAAAAATCTGTTCTCTATATCCGGAGACTTACCTATTTATTATTCTTGAACTGCTCAATATTTTTTTCGCAAGAAAAGATGAACGTGGGTAGTCCTGGTAGAAGTAGTAGAGTTATCCCCGTTGTTGATTTGTAAGCACTGATGTAGAACTGTCGAACACCACAGCTTCAGGGGCACACTGTTAAAATAAGAAGAAACAATGAATCAACACAAAGTGTACAATTAAATAAAACAGATCCAGTTTAAAAGGAAATGAATGTGACTGTTAATAATGGTTTTGTATAATTGAGGCACATGCACAAATCAACAGTTTCATACTTTGGTTTTAGACAATTTTTTCATAGTGAAATTAAATTTTACTATTTTTAGCAAAGACCCAAGAATTGAAGACTGGGTCATGAAAAGTCAAATCCATTTCATAGAAATAAATCACATTAAAGGGGTAGTACAGTTTTGGTAAGGCTTAATTTTAGTAACCAAACCTGGACAGTAACATTATAAACTAATAGTTAACTCCACCATGCTCGAAAGGTATACAAAATTACAAACGACTAAGTAAAAAGCCCATTATCATTCAAAAAAGAGCCATTAAAACACAAGACGTCAAGAGGGCGCTCTCTGAAAAGGCATTGGTTTTAACCATTTTTCATACAAAATTATGCATGTGATGTTTTATTGAAATCATGCTTAAATAGAGAGATCATCAGCAACTAATTAAAAAACGCTTTTGAACATTTCTGAAAAAGTGTACCTTGCATTTTTTAATTTTTTGAAAAATTCATCTAATTATTTGGGCCCCAAATAATTATAAGATCAGATATATTTATTGATATTTCAGCCGTTTCTGGCCCGATTTTGACCAAATAAAGTTTATTCTGCCATTAAAATTGCATGTTCTCTCAAATTCGACACTCAGTTTTTCATTACCTCACAAAAAATTGTGATGTGCAGCGCCCTCTCTACCAAAACTAAACTACCCCTTTAAACAAAAATATATATACCACTACCAGAACATTCATGAACAAGAATTAACAAATGTTTAACTCACGTCACTCTCAAGGTAGATTTTGATGCATAATTTTAGTATAGCTTTTGTTTTAGTTTTACTTAGTCTAGACTTAGTTAACCCAGTCCAAGTTGTTTATTTTAGTAGTTAACTTAATAAGCGCTGTTAGTGCTAGTGCTACTGCTAGGCCAGGGCTAGGCCTAGGCCTAGCCTAGGCTAAGCTAGGCCAAGGCTCGCTGCTTATATTGTGATCATCTACGAGCTAGGCGCCTTGACTTGTGAAGCACGGCGCCACACAACACTGATGTTTACATTTAATTTTGTTTAAGTCTGTACCTATTTCTGAAATTCTGACACAGAGACAGGGTTGAGTTGAACTTGAACTTACTTGAACGCTTGAATTTGAATTGATTCTTTCTCAGACTAAGTCTAGAAATGCTGTAGAAATCTAGATTGTTGTTGTATCACATGTGGAATTTAGGAATTTAATTTAGGTAGTTAAAATATGCAAATAATATGAATTTTAAGACGCAGTCAACTGGCCTATAAATTAATAACCAGCACCAGGCCCAGGGACCCAGCCCGGACCCAATTAAATATAAAGGCAAAGGACCTTACACGTCTACTGCAGATGTACCGTATATTTAGATCGAGTGGGACGGGGAGCTCCGGGCGGTAAACACTGTTGACAAGGACTCCGTCTTAACCCACATAAACTTGTCGCGAACGATGTGGGGTTAGTCCTTAATTTATGAATCTTGTTACAAAAATAATGCATCTGAGAGAAAATCTGAACATGAGAAAGAACGCTGAGAATATGAATTTTTAAAATAATGGAATGAATACGAAGCTACTTACCGAATAATTATGCTTGAGAGTAATTTTTCACTTCTTTAGATATCCATCGTCACGAAATCTCCGTGTCAAAGTTGAAACAATAAACTTCAAGCTGCAAGCTGACGTCAATATAAAGAGGTCAAATCAAATATTCAAGATGATTCCAAATATGGTCACAGTTTGGCCTTACATGGCAATCGCGCGATGACGTTTGAATAACATTACAATAAATGCATAAATTAGTGACGTAGAACGTATCCCAGCATTCCATGTTAGCCAGTCCATGAAGTTTCCCAGATTAGCGCGCAGTTTGACCCCCCTGCCTTGGACTGCGTAATGTGCGCTTGTGCGCTTGTTCTTGAATGGGGAAAATGCGCAGAGCGCGCAATTATTTTTAATACGCGCTGGCCCTTGTACAAAGTACGCAAGGCCGACGAGAGAACACTCACAATGGCACAATAGACACCTCTACATTTTTAATTTCTCTCGTGCGATTATATTGCACTCGGCCTGCGGCCTCGATGCAATATAATCGCTCTCGAGAAATTAAAAATGTATCGTTGTCTATAATTCTGGTATATTCAACTCCAAACCATGCACTATTTGTATAATATTATTATTATTATTAACACAGGACTGTGATCTCCTACAAATAAAATGTGTACTATTCTATAGCTATGGTCATGTCTACATTGGATAATAAAATGTATTTGTTTTCCTTTAATTGGTCACTATACACTGGTTTTAATAAATACCAAAAGGAATACATGTCTAGTTGGGCTACCTGTGACAAACTTTACATTTCATGCTACTAATCTCGTAATTCCTCGTTTCCCACGGCAGGTGCAATAATGCAGTAAATGACAAGAAATGGCTACTTGGAGGGGGGGGGGGGGGGGTGAAGGGAGTATCCCTTTCCCCATATAACATACTCTTCTTGTTTTCCTTTAATTGGTCACTATACACTGGTTTTTAATAAATACCAAAAGGAATACATGTTTAGTTGGGCTACCTGTCACAGACTTTACATTTCATGCTACTAATCTCGTAATTCCTCGTTTCCCACGGCAGGTGCAGTAATGCAGTAAATAACAAGAAATTGCTACTTGGGGGGGGGGGGGAGGGGGAGGGTGAATGGGGTATTCCTTGCCCCATATAACATGTTTAGGCCACCGAAAGAGAGATTAATGAGAGGAATTATGAAGAAAGGCTTTCCGGAATGAGGGATCTCTCTCGCATTGCATTACTAACCAATAGCGTAGCCAGAAATTTCTCTACAGGGGGCGTAATAAATGTGAAACCGGTGACAAAATGTACATGTGCATGGGATGCCCAAATATCAACACGGGTCGTGTTGTAGATTATATGGATACTTGTTTGCTGTTGTTGTTGTTGTTGTTGTTGCTGATGACCGAATAATTGAAGGGGGCGTATGGTCTGGCTTTGTCTGACCGGGGCTTCGCCCCCGCCCCCCCCCCCCCCCCCCACCACCCTACCCCACCCCTACTATAGCTGTTCACGCACGTACGTCGGACGGGTCTCATCAATCGATGGGCACTATCAAGATTATAGCTCAGGGTCCAATGTCTGAAAGCAAATCAATACC